>QKWP01001043.1:123995-137380 GCA_003550325.1 Gigaspora rosea
GTGGGTAGAGCGTCAAAATCGGCCTGGTGGGTGCTGAGATATCTTTAAAAAACGTTTCTTTTATTATGTAAATTTCTTTACAAACAATACTATTGTTTGCAAAGAAATTTACATAGTAAAAGAAACGTTTTTTAAAGATATCTCAGCACCCACCAGGCCGATTTTGACGCTCTACCCACCATTAGATGCGTCTCGACGAGCTCTACAAAAGTCTCTTAAGTCAGAAGAGTGATTAACTTAGTATAAAAAAAAGGTTTAGATGTGTGCACTCCACATTCGCAAAACCTAATTTCTATAAGTAATCCGCATCACGTTTTACTATGACCACTCTCTGGTTGACTCGCGGATCACCAATTAATAGTAAAAATTTAATAGTAGTAGAATGGTAGATGATTGTCTTTTTTAAACATATCAAAATCCAAAAAATATAAAGCACAACTTATAAATAAAGGACAAATAAATCTAAATCTTCATTACGGACCATATGCTCGAAATTGGTGGTTTCAAGATTTAAAAACTTCAAATAATAGCATACTAACTCTTCCTTTTCGTCTTTATATGAATGTAGTAACTCAAATAAATAAGTATGAGTTTTTTTTATCTATTGTTAATAGGTCCTCAAACCCCTTACAGCCAGGTTTTTTATGTTCTGTTGAAGAAAAAATTAGTGATATACAAGATACTCCATCAGCTGCTATTAACTTACTATATAAAGAAATATTTAGAACTCAAACTCAACATTCGGGCTTGGCGGTATTTGGGTTTTATGATGAACAAATTAGATCAGAAATACTCACCGATATTTCTTTTTTTCCATTATATATAAGTTTTGATAAGTTTTCTATAATAGTTTCAAGAATCGGGTATTTCTCACAAAAAGATTTTTTATATGCTGGTTCTGGTTACACATCATCCTTAATAACACGTCGTGGATCAGAATCTTATCTTATTTTACAACAAATTTTAGATAATCAGTGTAGTTTGCAGATTTTTAAAGGCAAGAATGAAATACAACAATTTGTTGGCGAAACACCTATTGTCGTATGGAAACATTATGGAATGCATTAAAATAAAGATCATTTTGGACTTTTTGGGTTAAAAGATCCAAAAGTTCAAGCATTATTAACTAATGAAGCAAAAAATATAAATACATGTACATCACTTGAATGGAATGACGAGTTAGTTTTACAACAGATTTTTGATATACATATTAAGCGTAGAAAACTTTCAATGCCTAATGATAATTGGAAAGTTCTTTTTACAAAATGGATTACACAACAAAGTTCAATAATTCAGATGCCACAAATTTTATATAGCATATACCCATCTAATTTTGTATTTCAACACAAAGAACTAGCTGCTTGGCGTTCCATGTTTAAGGCTTGTGAATGTACAAATATTACACCATATTCAAAAGAAGAATCTGATATTGAATTCTGGACGTGTGCAGTAGATCCTTGGGCAGATCAACAAACCTTACAAAACTTATATAAATGGGAATTACTTCAAATACAAAATCAAGATTCTCCTTGTAATATTACAACAAACTGTCAATTTTGGAATAGTTTTCGTAATGCATTGAATATTAATAAAAAAGGGTCTAAAGGAAAAATTCAATTACTTTCTATTATTGCGCTTGACTTTCATCATCAAGAACTTGAAAACGAATTAGGAGTAAGATATCAAATACTTGCCTTAAATTAGAATTTTTATATTAATACAATACCATTTATTATTAAAATATAGATAATGCAAAAAACTGTATACAAAGCTAGAAAGCATGCACGTCTCTATGGTGCTGGTGCACTACCAATAGAAATACCAAAAAAAAAAACCAAATTAATAGCTGAATTTAAGGAGAAACAATTTGAATTATTTTTTTTGGATAAGGATAATGTAACAATGAGCTCTTACAAAACAGATCCAAAAACTAATTTGCCTATACTTTATTTATGTGATAATAAGGCTTCTCTTTGGAAAAAGTTCCAGCAAACCTTTCCAAATGGAATGAAAAAAACTTCTTTTATGGGCCGGCTTGCAGATAGTACACAATTAAAATATCGGGATGATTTGGGTGGTCTCTGTGGGACGTGTAATGATTATGGATTTGGGTCATTTGAAAGTTTAATTGGAATTGCTCGAAATATCTATTTTGACAAAGTGGAATTGGTAACAATAAATTTTTTTTTTTTTTTTAAAATACTTATTATTTCGATCAAATATTCTTTTTAATTAATTACGATCTTGTTTTTAAAATTATATTGTTTCCAGAATTGCTTAAAATTAGTTACGCACACACACTTCTCCTTAATTAAAATACGGTTTTGGAATGTTTTTTTTTTTTTTGGACTGATTTTTTTTTTTAAAAAAAAAATAGCAGAATCTTTTTTTTTTTTAATAGAATATAAGACTCCTTTTTTTCAATTAAAAAGGGCTCATTTTTGTTTTTTTTAAAAAAATTCGAATCTTTTTTTTTAATTAAGAAGAATCTTTTTTTTTTATTAGCATATTAGAATCTTTTTCTTTTTTTCTGTTTAACTAGATTATTTTTTTTTTCCAATTAAAATATTATATTTATACCGTATCAATGATTAAAATATTATTTTTTTCTTTTATATATTTTATTAGAATGAAATACTTTCACGAATTGAACATTTGTGTTGTCATTTTAAGCGAGAATTTGAGCGAGAATTGATAATATTACCAGATGGAACTATTTCACATGATTCTTGTATTGACCATTGTATTCCATATGCTTTTGGAGAATGCACGGCCTTACATGTTTCAAGATGTTCAAAATGTAACCTGTTTTATGAGTTTTTCAATCAGTTAGAAAGTCGCGTAACTGACAATTATATTTCACAATTACATGAAGTTCAGGATCGATTAAAACACTACTTAGGTCATCAAGTACGAAAAGTTTATCTCAATGCTCAGTTCAAGGCAGCTTTGACTCAGTTAACTTCTGATGGGGCACTAATTGTAGCTGACTATAAAATGAGAATTCTTCTGAAATCAGCTCGTGAAACTAAAAAAGATTTTTATGGAAAAAGAGGCTGGGTGTTATACAGTATTCTAGTTTTTAGAAAAATAGACAAAGATGTATTAGATGTGCAAGCTTTTGATCATTGGTCTACTGACACCAAACAAGATGCTTGGTTCACTGCTTCTTCATTTGAAGCAGTATTCGAATTAATGGAAGAAAAACCAAAGTGGATAACTATAATTTCTGACAACGGTGCACACTATCATAATTCGGAGTTGATAACTATAATAGCACATTGGTATACGTGGTATTCTATTGAGGTTAAGAGATGGCTATTTTTGGAGCCAGGAGAAGCTAAGACAACTATTGACTCTCATCATACAAATATAATATTAAACTTTTCATAAGTCAATTTTTTTTTAAAAAAAATGCAAGTTACTAACGATTTAATGGCTTAATATTATATTTAGATCGGTCATTGCATTAGACGGTATGTTCGTGTTGGGTTTGATTTAGCTGAAGGCGAAGATATAGTTGAGGCTGCGAAGGGGTTAGCTGGAACATCGTTGGCACAAATCACAATAAATCGTGACGAAGGCAATAGTGAATCAAAAATCGAAGTTAACAGTTTAAAAAAAAAAATAATAATCGAAAAAAAGTAAAAGTTAAAACCATACCCGGGATTTCGAAATTTTATTGCTGGGAATGGCCAGTAAAAAGTCCATTAGCTGGTTTCATTCGCGCTAGGGGACTGCCTAATGTAGGATCATAGAAAAATTTTTCCCTAGCGGAAATAGCCAAATTGTCTAATTCCCTGATTATTCGTCCAAAGCCGATAGTTTCGGCATAAACAAAACCTATATCTGATTGGACAATTCCAATTCAAAAGATACAAGGTATGTGGCATTTGATTAAACGTTAAAAAAAAAATATCAAAAAAACAAATACTGTAGTAAACTTAATTATTGTAAACTTTAGTCCTTACGAGTGATGTTATAATCGAAGACACGGAAATGGAGGGTAAGTTGTAACTTTATGAACTTGCAAAAAGTTACCAACAATATTGTTTGTGAAACAGACGTTGAATATTTTGATGGTGGAGAAGATCAACATGAAGCGAATATTGAAGGTAAGAGCTATTTACTCTGCACCTGTACCCCGTAGTGATGCCTGACGAAATGACGAAACCTGACGAAACCATAAGTTTCATCAAGTTTCGTCATTGACGAAACTTGACGAAACTTATGGTTTTGTCAGGTTTCGTTATTTCGTCAGACATCACTAGTACTCGTAGGGAATAGCTATCTTTTGGTTTAAGTAGTAGCCAATTCAAAAGATACAAGGTATGTGGCATCTGATTAAATATTAAAAAAAAATATCAAAAAAACAAGTACTGTAGTAAATCTTAATTATGGCAAACTTTAGTCCCTACGAGTGATGTTATAATCGAAGACACAGAAATAGAGGGTAAGTTGTAACTTTATGAACTTACAAAAAGTTACCAACAATATTGTTCGTGAAACAGACGTCGAATATTTCGATGGTGGAGAAGATCAACGAAGCGAATATTGAAGGTAAGAGCTATTTACTCTGCACCTGTACCCCGTAGTGATGCCTGACGAAATGACGAAACCTGACGAAACCATAAGTTTCATCAAGTTTCGTCATTGACGAAACTTGACGAAACTTATGGTTTCGTCAGGCATCACTAGTACTCATAGGGAATGGCTATCTTTTGGTTTAAGTAGTAGTTTAGCCTAAATGCAATTTCGGGTGGTAATAATTTGTTTCTTTGGTGTTTATTTAGAAAATGGTGTCGGAAAGGACGAGCAGAATGCATTCTTTCATCTTCAAAAATCAGCTGAAATGGAAAATTTCAATAGAATTGAAGTTGAAAGGAATGAACAAAATGCATTCGTTTATTATCAAAAATCAGCTACGATGGGTAATCAAAACGTGAACTTGGCCTGGTTAAAATAACAAAAATTATTATAATAATTGGTTTTTTTACATGGCTATTCAGGAAACTGTGCTGAAAAGAACGAACAGAATGCATTTATTCGTTTTCAAAAATCTGCAGAAACCAATGAAATTGGAATTGAAATAAATGAACAAAATGCATTCATTTATGATCAAGAATCAGTCAAGGTGGATGAAGAAATGTTCGTAGAACCGTTAACATGATTTACCGATTTATTTAATTTAAACTAACGCGGATCTTTTTTAGAAGTATAGAAAATAAATTTCGGATGCCAAAGGGTTGGGCACTTCCAGGAAACACAAGATTTGGCAAAAAAGGAAGTGGAAAAAAAATTAAAGCCAAGGTTGTTGACTATCTAAAACAGTTTTTCCTGAATGGTAATCTAAACCCCAAGGATAAGCTTACAGCTAAGGAAATGCATGAGGAATTGTTGGAGCTTGCACATTTTGGAGAAATCGATGAGGATCATGTACCCAAAGTTACCACTATTCAAAACTGGATTGGAAGATACTTGAGGGAATTTAATCAAAGGGGGTCCATTATCGCGCTTGAAACTTTTAAATCAACGGGCTCTTCATTAATTGGCGAAAGACTAGTAAATATAGTAGCATTCATACTCCATACTCCATTTTATCTCTAAATTAAAATTTCGAAGCTCAATATCGTTTTATTTATTTTAAAAATAGGGGTGAAAAGAATGAACATAAAGCATTCAATTATCATCAAAATTTGCAAGTATTGAAGTGTTCAATTGGCTAATTGTTAACAAAATGGAATTGTTAATAAAGGCGATTGAATTTACTATCATGTAAATATAATATGAAATAAATATTCGGATTTATAATATAAATTTTAAGATTCCATTCACGAAATAAACTTTATTTAGAATAGATATACAATACATCCAATCCCTCGAAATATACACTATTAATGCATGCTTGTCCAAGTCTATACTAATAACATTCATGACTTCCCTAAAATACAAGCCACTCTTACCCAATTTAATTTGATAACTAAAACATTGGGCTTGTAAATTCTAATTGAACTTATATGACCAATTCAAATTCAAAATTACTAGCGTCCAATATTGGCTATAATTGAAAAATTTTCATTATATTGGGAGTGCATGCGCATCTAAATACCCAACAGCTTTTGAAATTTTGGTTTACGTGCCGATCTCTTTTCCAACATTTTTTCATTAAATTTATATAGCATTGTGGTGTGTTCTCTATAATCTTGGTCGTAAATTTTCTCGACATATTTTGATTTGAAGCTGTGTTCCAATTTCTTCATTATAACTTACGGATTTTCCATATAAAATTTCCACATAATTATTCCAAATGAATAAGAGTCGTCAATAAAAATAATTGGCATTCAGTTTAACTAAAAGTAGAATAATACTTGCTGACTACTTAGATAAAAATGGTGTACGTATCGGCTTATGTCAAATTTTTTCAATTTTCGTAACTTGCTGCTTTAAAGACCCTTATACATAACATTTCCTGACTATATATTATGATGCACTTGAAGTTAGCATCTGCTTGAAGTTGCAACTTCAAACATTTAGAATTACATTGAATGAAATTAAGTATCCAAAGTTAGACCTTTCGAATAGCTTCAGGAACTTAAAGTTGTAACTTCAAGAAAATGCTAACTTTAAGTATGACATATACATACCTTCGCTTGAATATAGAGACCATATAGTTGAGTTTTAGGAAATCTGAAAAATCAATGCCGAAATAAGGTAAAAGTTATAAACAGTATAGTAATTACTTGCATGGTTTTACAAAATTTCACGAATGTTATATATAATTAAAATAAACAATTTTTACTTCTATTTTTATTATAATGCTAAATATTCTTGGAGAGTCTGTGCGCCTAGTTGAAAAAACAAGAAAAAAGGGGCGTTGTTGGAATAATTAACATTGAAATGATTAGAGAACCTGAATTATTCTGACCCGAATGTGTGTGTCTTGTTGGGTAAAGTTTTTGACTTGCATTGTAAGAAAAAAATTTATTTTGGTTAACTATTTTAATGGTTATATTCTATTAAATTTTAAAATCAAATAGTACTTTTTTTTTTAATGTAACACTAGTTTATTATAAAGCCAAAACGACGTGTTGAGGGTTGGTTATAATTGATCTCCACTATGTAACCATATCAAATTTCAACCCTCTATCTGCGATTTACCATTTAAATTTGTCTTTTTTGATCAAAAATCCAAAATTATGCATCTTTTCTTCAAATTTCAAATAAAATTAAAACAATCCTACCAATTTAATGTATTTTTAGGTGCTGAACAAGTTTACTTAGTGCATTTTGTTAGAATTAATTAATAAAAATTTGTGAATTTTAAGATTTTGTAAAAATTATTAATAAAATTCTATAAAATCTTATGATTCACAAAATTTTACTAATTAATTATAACTTTATATACTAAATAAGCTTGAACAGCACAAAAAAATACATATAAAAATCTTAAGATTCAGTTAGTTTGCAGACTTAAGTTTGAGTCTGGTCTAAAGTTTGAAATTAATAAATTTTAGAGTCTGAGTTTGGTCTGATCCCAGATCAAACTCAGATTGGACCAGACCTGAACTGGATTTAGAAGCACTAGTCACGCCAAGATAGTTATTTTGGTAGCAAAATTATAAAGTTATTTATTATCAATTATTTTTTTTGTATGGGCATATTAGTATTAAATTGCTTAAACCATGCGCATGCATTGTATACATGCATGCATGCATTATGCGCATGGTGCCCATCTCTAGGTAGGGTTAGGATATGGGCGAAGAAAGTGGTATATAGTAAAAATTTGCAAAAAATTTTTTTTGTTAAAGTACACAAAGTGGTTTCATATATGAAATTTTTGGTTATAGACGATTTTCGTCAAAACGAACATTTGTTTTGAACTTTCTTTTTGTACTATATTACACCTGATCTTAAATTTTTATTGGTCGATCATGTGAGGGCGATGTATTGCAGGAGCAATAAATAAATGAATCTATAAAAAAATGTTTAAAATTAAAATAAATAAATAATTAAAAAAAAAGAACATTAAAAAAAATCAAAAAAACGTTAAAAAATAAATAAGAATAAAAATAAATCATTAAAAAAAACGTAAAAAAAAAAGAAAAAAATAATTAATTAATTAATAAAAAAATAAAGCAATATGGTAATTTAAAAAAATAAAAAAATAAAAACAATAATTTAAAAAAAAAACAATAATTAAAAAAAATTAAATAAAAAAAAAGAAAATTAAAAAAAATTAATTAAAAATAAATTAATTAAAAAAAGAATACTACTAACTATAACCAGTAGTGACTATCATCCAGGAATGATGATTTTTTGCAAAGTGCAGAATGCGTAGTATTCACAAATTGAGAAGTATTTGCAAAAATAGATTTTGTCACTGTTAAACATGGAATTTAGACTAGAATTTGAATCGGACCAATCAAATTGCTTATCCAACATGTTTTATGTGAATGCTGATTTTTGTATAAATTATTCAAATTTTTATCACCTCTTAAAAGGTAAATTAGAAGGAGCCCGAATAAGTTACACTATAATAGTTCGTTGTTTATGTTAGACATGTCGGATAAGCAAATTATTAGTCAAATTGTGGCTAATAATTACTGATTCCTTCATAGCAGATACCATATTATAACTTCGGACATATCATAAAAATAGTGTTCTAGTGTCCTAGTGAATAACAAGTACTTATTTATTAATGAAAATCTCAGAAAGATAGATAATCAGTTAACGCAAAACACGATCGTGATTTGTTAAGAAGTTTTAGTACATTAGCAATTAGATTTTTTTTTTGCACAGAAGTAGGAGATTTTTTGTACAGAAATTCACAGAATTTGATATTTTTTTGCAAGGATAGCATGTTATGATATTGAACATTTGGACAATTTGAACATTTGGACATTTGGGCAATATTCAATTGTCCAAATAAATTTGATTGTACATAGTAACTTTTTTTATTGGACATTAAAAAAAAATTAGTTAAATCTTGGCCTAAATTAAACTTAATTCTGGCCAATACTTACTAATACAAAATATCTTCAATTTACAGTATATTTAAAAAGTATACCTAATACTAATAATAATAATTATTATTATTTATAAAATATGCATATATACATATATATTTATGCTACTGAATCAACTTAAATTTTATTTTTTTTACAATATATATATTTGATATTGGCTAATAAAATATGATTAATCAAACAGAAATTAGAAACTGTAAAATAATTGTATTTCAAAAAGAATAATAACAATAGTTAATTTTATTTTAATTTTAAAATAAAGGTATATTAAAAGAAAACAGGATAGCCTATTTCAGATATAATCAATTTTTGGTTAGTTGAAAATAGTTGCTACATAGTAAAGTCTAAATTTTACTATTTGAATCAATTAAAATCGCCTAAGTATACTTATTCAGGAGATCAAAATACACTTATTCTAAAATTTTTTTTAGGATTAAAAAAGATTTTATTATTTGACTTTTGATTTTTACATTCATAAAATATATTTTTTTAAAAAATTTTAATATTTTCATCAAATGTAAAAATCAAAAGTCAAATAATAAAAGGTTCTCCAATACTAATAAAAATTTTAAAGTAAGTGTATTTTGATATCCTGAAGATGTTTACTTAAGCGACTTTAATCAATTTGCATAGTAAAGTTTGGACTTTACTATGTAGCAACTATTGTCGATCGTGAGGTAGCTTATTTTTAGGTCAAAGATGTTTTTGAGTTTTTTGACCAAAAGAGAGGGGGTAACCTATTTTTAGCTTTTGTTGTCATATTATTAAAATTGTTCAATAAAATTATTGGACAATTGGATATGTCCAATTAACAATTTGAACATATGTTTAATAATCTTACAATTTATTTGGACATTGTCCAATGCCTGAAGGTCCAAAAAATTATTTGGACATTTATTTGAACTATGTTCAAATGTCCAAATGTCCAATTAAATTTATTTGGATATTGTCTAATGCCAACCCTGTTTTTTTGTGCATAAATATAAATTTATTATTGCAGAATTATTGCAAAAATTAGGAGTAAATAGCCACAGAATTTGGGTTTAGTTGCTGCAGAAAATCATCGTCCCTGCCGTTACTACCCTTTTGTGTAACCAAAAAATTATAATTTATTTTAATAACTATGTATACGATACAATCATTATGCAATTAATCACATCATAAATACTGCATATATTTTTACATCATTTTTATATAATATGACTATAATATATATTTATTAAAAATTTCAAGAAAACAAATACAGTCGCACTCCCATATAGTCACCTCCCGCATAGTCACATTTCCTATTTAATCACCTAAAAATTCAGCCTGATTATCTTTATATTAAATTTCTTTCTATAATAGCACAATTTCTATATAAGCACTATCACAAAATTTTATAAACCACTTTAAGTAAATTTTATCTATAAAGTCACGATTTTTATATAATCACAATTTTAAAAATATAAAGATAATTAAATAGTAAATAGCTTTCTATAAAATCACTTTAATTTTTTTGTTATTGCTATTTTCTAATATTTACTAATTACTCTTCTTGCTCTTTTTAATGCATATGTATATGTGTACGTACATTACATATATACGTACTAGGGATAGTACATATCTGCGATAGCATAATCTGCGCATAAATCTGATTTTATCGCAGAAGCATATGATAGTATATTCGCATATCGGGACTAATTTCGCATAATTACAGCTATTTTCATATTTTCTGGACCACTCTAAAAAAATTTGCCAAAGTCTATTCGGCCGAAGTTGATAAGTTATTGACTTTAGTATGATCGGTATAATAAAATAATTATACTAATAAAAGCTATTTTTGTATAATAATGATCATTTTGATATCATAACAATAATGCCAACGATTTTAAATTTTTGTTCGAATGCTTGCCCAACATGTTGATGTATTTAATTTGTACGAAAATTTATGTAAAAAACTGTTCATGTCAACCAATAAACCTTAACAAAAAATGTAAAAAAGGAATTGAATATAAACTAGACTTTTATAACATTTATATATTACTTGAACAAATGAATCTCAGGTTAGAATTCCAATTGACCAAGATATTATTAATATTTGTCGAGAATGCATGAAAAATTATGATAAACGAAATCAAAATAAAAAATTTTATATGTTTATATTTATTTATATGATTTTCTTCTTCGACAAAAAATGAAAAATAATTAGAAATAAAAAATGCTTTTGTTTGAACGAAAATGGATCTTGCCAAAGAATAGGATCGAAATTTGGTTTAATTTTTTAAAACCAAAATTTCCTTCTTCAACAAGAAACGAAAAATAGTTAGAAATGAATAAATACCTTCGTTTGAACGAAAATGGAGCTTGCCAAAAAATAGGATCGAAATTTAGTTTAATTTTTTAAACTGAATTTTTCTTTGACAAGAAACGAAAAATAATAAATGCCTTCGTTCGAATGAAAATGGATCTTGCCAAAGGATAGGAATTGAAGTTTTATACAATTTTTTAAAAACTAATTTTCGTCGAATAATAATTAGAAATAAATAAAAACTTCGTGGATCTTGTCAAAGAATAGGAATTAAAATTTTACACAATTTTTTAAAAACAAAAATTTCGTTGAAAAATAATTAGAAATAAATAAAGACCTCGTTTGAATAAAACAGAACTTGCCAAAGAATAGGAATTGAATTTTACATAATTTTTTAAAAACAAATTTTTATCGAAAAATCATTAAAAATGAATAAAGGCTTCTTTAATGAAAATGGATCTTACCAAAAATAGGAATTGAAATTTATACAATTTTTTAAAAACGAATTTTCGTCGAAAAATAATTAAAAATAAATAAAGGCTTCGATTGAGCGAAAATAGATTTTCCAAAAGAATAGGAATTGAAATTTTTACAATTTTTTTAAAAATGAATTTTTGTCGAAAAATAATTAGAAATGAATAAGGCTTCGTTTGAGCAAAATGAATCATGCCAATGAAATTTTACGACTTACAAGTGCGACAAGTATACATGTCAAGATTGTTGTATTGTAATATATATTTAGTCACTGCATGGTACCAAAAACGTCAAAATTGGATCACTGGTTAACAAGTTATTTGTAAAAAACAATTTGCGGCGCAGTTCTGTGCAGAAATTTAAATTTCTTTTTTAACTTTCTGTGCAGAACTGCGCCGCAAATCGTTTTTTACGAATAGCTTGTTAACTAGTAATCCAATTTTGACATTTTTGGTACTATTCGAACTGTCTCATCGAGAGGAATCGAATGGTACCAAAATCATTAAATTTGGACCACTGGTTGGCAAGATCGTTTGATGTTTATAAAATTTACATAAATAGGAATTTTCTTGTGTTCTAGTAATTGGAATTCAACAATTTTGGTACCATTCGATCCATCTCATCGAGACGAATCGAATGGTACCAAAATAGTTAAATTTGAACCACTGGATCACAAGTTATTGCAAAATTTGTTAAAATTTTCCAGAGTCGCAGATTTGTACAAATCTGCGCCTTATTTATTTTCTCGATGTAACACTAACTAAGTCCCAACTAATGACTAGCCAAATAACATCTTAACAGCATATAACAAACAAAGGCAAAACGATATGTGATGGCCATCTATACTGAATAATCACATTATAGAAAAGAAGAATTAGTCAGCATGTACACCAACATAATACAAAACAACAAAAAAAATGGAAAACTTTTCTCTATAATCACACCAGAAACGCCAAAACAACGAAAAAAGTGCTAATATAATGCAACAAAACTCAACACCAACAATGAAAGCATTCCAATTAATAGTAGCAAAAAGAAAAACACAAATGACAGTGAACGATTCAATATTTGAAAAGAAAAATTAGTACTGTATTAGTATGAAAAATGAAACTGAAAACAAAAAGAACCGAAATACTTAGCTGTACACGTAAAAAGCACTAACTCGCACCTAAAGAAGTACCAAATTCGATGATGGCAACAACAAAAGAAAAGATATATAGCAACAAAAAAAAAAGTATTACAAGAATCACCGAATTAAATACCACCAGACATGAAAGAAAAACACCAAACTGGATAGCACAAAATGTGTTACAAGGAGAACAGACACTAGGAACAAAGAGAAAACACCAAACTGAATGACACCAATAATGAAGAAAGCATGTTGCAAGGAATACTGAATGGGTAATACCAACAATGAACAACTAAGATGGACAAACGATCTAAACTAGTAATAAAAAAAAAAAATTAAAAAAGATACGTTAGCAATAAATAAAAAAAAAGATCCGAAAAAAAAAAGAATAGCAGATCTTTTTATACTGCTATGTAACTGGTAGTGATTATCACTACTAGTTATTTTAATTATTTCTTAAAAAAAA
>QKWP01001043.1:140042-163646 GCA_003550325.1 Gigaspora rosea
ATCAAAAACAAGCTCTATGGACAAAATTCAATGAAGAGTATCCAAATGGAATGCGTCGAACTTCTTTTATGTCTAGATTAGCAGACTGTAGTCATATTCGATATCGTGAAGATTTGGGAGGACTCTGCATTATCTGTAATGAATACGGGTTTGAAGTTTTTGAAAGTTTGTTAGCTCTCGTACGACAAATATTTACATCAAAAGAAACGTTGGTAAGTTATAAAAAAAAACTCAAAGAATAATAAATAAAAAATAAATATATAAATAAATAATAAATAAAAAAAACAATATAATAAAAAATAAAATAAAAATGAGTTGTATCAACTCATCTAATTCTAACTAAACGAATAAATTATTGATATATATAAAAGGATCCTATTATATCACGGATTGAAAACTTACGTCGACAATTAAAATGAACCTTTGAACGCCATTTAAAAGTTGAATTAGATGGAAGAACATTACATAATGACTGCATCGATCACTATTTGCCGTTTGCTTTTGGAGAATGTTCGAATACACATAATTTGCGCTGTCAAGATTGTTCAGAATTTCGAATTTTTTTTATTTTATAAAAAATTATATTAGTGATAAATATCATTCCCAATTATTAGAAATGCAAGAAAAACTAAAATACTTTCTTGCACACCATGCCCGAAAACATTATTTGAATTCACAATACAAATCGTCATTAGCAAGCCTCGATTCGGATGGTGCTATTATGATTGCAGATTATAAGATGCGAATTCTTCCAAAAACTGCACGAGAAACTAAACAAGAGTTTTTTGGTAAAAGAGGCTGGACATTACATACGATACTGGTAATAACTAAAGAGGATAATAGTGTAGAGGATGATAGTGTAGAGAATGATAATATAGAGGGTGATAGTATAGAGGATGATAGTGTAGGTTTAAACGTTAGTGCTTACGACCACTGGTCCACAGATACGAAACAAGATGCTTGGTTTACAGCATCTTGTTTCGAAGCTGTGTTTAACAATATTGAAAAAAAACCAAAATGGATAAAAATAATTTCAGACAATGGGCCACATTACCATAATAGTGAGTTAATGACAATTGTGGCCCATTGGTTTGATTGGTATAATATCGAAGTTCGTGAATGGTTATTCTTGGAGCCCGGCGAAGCAAAGACAACTATTGACTCACATCACGCTGCAGTAAGTTTTTATTTATTTACAAAAATAAGAATAAATTATAATAAATAATAATACATACATTTTATTTTCAAGATATCTCATGCTATTAAACGATACATTCGTGTTGGATATGAAGTAATAGAGGGATCCAATATTGTGGATGCTGCACATAATTTAGCAGGCACACACTTGGCAAATATTGAACCTAATCGAAATCAAGAAAAAACTGAAAATTTAGTTGTTGAAAATAAAAGAAAAAAAAAAGCACGTGTAGAAACTATTACCAGAATTTCTAAGCATAATTACTGGCAATGGCCAATTGCAGGTCCATTTGCAGATTATATTGTGGCAAGTCCCTTGCCTTACTTCAGAACTCCAGCACATTTTTCTCCTGTTGCAATTACTAGCTTGTGCAATGAAAAACTTCATCGTCCAGAACCAAAAGTCTCAACACATACTGAACCACAATCAAAGTGGACGATGGCTTTACCAAAACCTCAAGGTGAGAAAAATATAATATGTATAACTTACATTAATATTTATGCAAATTATGTATACAGCGGGCCAAACCGTAATGGAATTAGACAATATAGCAATAATAGGTAATGAAACCATCTTTTGTTATATAAAATAATTTTTATTATCTAAATAATCTAAGACACAAAAATAATTCTATAGATACAAGAGATGAAGATATGGAGAGTAAGTATTATTGCTAATAAATTTATCATTCTCTCATTAAGCAACAAATCTTAAAAATATAGAAGAAGGTTCTTGCATAGAGAACACACCATATATTGGCTTTACTTGGAATAAAGGATGGGCATTGCGTGAAAATTTAGCATATGGTAATCGAGGTGGAGGTAAACAAATGTCAGATACGGTTAAAAAAATGCTTGAACAAATGTTCTTGCAAGAAAATATTCACGCTAAAGACCGGATGACAGCTACTGATATGTATAATAAATTGAAAGAATTTGCAAATAATGGTGAGTTGGAGCAAGACGAAGTGCCAAAAGTTTCAACAATCCAGGGATGGATATCACGATACCATAAAATGTTTTTGAAGCAGGCCACAAGAACTGCGTTAGACCCTAATTTGGATAATGGGTAGTATGTAATCATAAAGACGGGTAGTATACAGTAGTTCGACCAAATAAAGTTCAGCTCCAAAAAGCTAAGATAAAAAAAGTTAAGAACGAATTAGTTTGAACAAAGAAAAAAAATTATTTGATCTGAAAAAACAAAAAACTAAGTGAATATAAATAAATTCGATTGAAGTCAAATATAAAAAAGGACAACGACAAGAAGGTATATGAATGTTTTATAAAACTTAAAAAGGTCAGTACCTTGTGAATTTGCTCACTTAAACTTGCGATCTATGCGAATCAACACTTATTTTTGGTCCAGAAATGCCACTTCACGTCAAAGTAAACTTTTTATCGATTGATCGCTACGTCTTAAAACTTGTCCACATTATTACTCACGATCTAGTGCATTATAATATGTGAAATGATTTTTATATTAGTAATCGTAAAGTCACGTTGGCTTTGAACTAAAAAAATTATTTGATATTAATTAGTAATGATCTGCGTCATCATTTATTAATAAATTGATTCTCATTCGGAAACGGATTTTCAATTAAACGATACAGTAATTTAAAAAAATAAAAAATAGACAATTATTTTTTATTGCTAGGCAATGTATTGCTACCCCTAATTGACCAATCATTTTGTTTGGTTTGATTTTAAATTAATCAAACAAAACAAATAGCAGCCAGGTTAGGGTTAGGGTTAGGATTAGGGTTTGATAAGGTAGTAATTAGATGAACTTCCTAACCCAAAATTTCACAAAAAATTTTTTTTGCTAAGAAAAAATTATAGTTTCATAGTCAAAATTTTAAGTTAAAAGCAATTTTTTAAAAAATAGCTGGTTTGCTTTGATTTCATGTTATATTTGATTCTGCATCCTGATTGGTCGATTAGAGAATAGCGATGCATCATACTAGCAATAAATGATAACTCTCTAAAAAATATTATTATTTAAAAAAATTAAAAAAGTAGTGTACATGTACAGTACGTATGTATAGTACATATATAGAAATAAAAGTAAATTCTGGTTATTTCTTATTATGGAATAACTGAAAATTTACTTTTTATTCTCACTATCGTTTTATTTCGAATTTAAAAAAATAAAAAATAAAAAAAATTGATGATAAAAAAAACTGTATTTGTTTATTTATTATTTATTGTTTTGTTTATTGTTTTTCTTCTTGTGTTTCGTTCTAAGAAAATTTGTTCAGCACTCAAAATTTATATGTAATAATTGAATTTTTAGCAAATTTACTTGATTTTAGGGGTAGCAAAAACCTCTAAATTTATGCAGATCATTTATGATCTATATTAAAGATATCTGGGTCCTGCTTGACCCCCTATTATATAAAAAAAAATTTCAAAATCCATATGTTTATATATAAAATTTTACAAAAACTTGAATATATTGTAACACAATAATCTGATTTAAATGATTTAGATACCAATCGATTCGTCTCAGTGAGACAAATCTAATGATACCAAAATCATATTATTTGGATCATTGGATCGAAATATATTTACAAAAAACTATTGGTTATATAGTAATTTTATAAGAAAAAATATGACCAATAGTATTTGGCCAATAACTTTTAATCCAGTGATATAAATGAAATGAAATTGGTACCATTCGACTCCTCTTACTAAAATGAATCGAATAGTACCAAAATCATTAAATTTGGACCACTGGATCAGTTTTTGGCCAATTTTTTCTAAAAAAATTACGTTATATTTTTTTGACCTTACTCTTATCGGGAAAAATATTATCTTTCGTCTGACCCTCTTGTATAATGTTTTTATGAATGCCTATATTAGTATTAATTTTTTTAATTAATAAATTTTTTAAAATTGCCTATTTTAAGCTAATAAATAAACCAAAATTTTTCTATATACTATAAAATTAAAAAATACTATTGTATAATTCTTGTTTTTAAATTTTAATAAAAAAAAATTTAATGAATAATTATTATTATTATTATTTTTTTTTTGGGCAATCCTGCCTTTATTATTTGAGATACGAGTATACTACTCTAGCATTTTATAGACTAATGCCTACGATTTCCTCCCTATCACAATAAAGACTCATCTGGTTACTGAAGTACCTAAATGCGATCTGCTGCAGTCAAGATTTGTCTCCAAAAAAAAAAATTTAATGAATAATTATTATTATTATTATTTTTTTTTTGGGCAATCCTGCCTTTATTATTTGAGATACGAGTATACTACTCTAGCATTTTATAGACTAATGCCTACGATTTCCTCCCTATCACAATAAAGACTCATCTGGTTACTGAAGTACCTAAATGCGATCTGCTGCAGTCAAGATTTGTCTCCAAAAAAAAAAATTTAATGAATAATTATTATTATTATTATTTTTTTTTTGGGCAATCCTGCCTTTATTATTTGAGATACGAGTATACTACTCTAGCATTTTATAGACTAATGCCTACGATTTCCTCCCTATCACAATAAAGACTCATCTGGTTACTGAAGTACCTAAATGCGATCTGCTGCAGTCAAGATTTGTCTCCAAAAAAAAAAATTTAATGAATAATTATTATTATTATTATTTTTTTTTTGGGCAATCCTGCCTTTATTATTTGAGATACGAGTATACTACTCTAGCATTTTATAGACTAATGCCTACGATTTCCTCCCTATCACAATAAAGACTCATCTGGTTACTGAAGTACCTAAATGCGATCTGCTGCAGTCAAGATTTGTCTCCAAAAAAAAAAATTTAATGAATAATTATTATTATTATTATTTTTTTTTTGGGCAATCCTGCCTTTATTATTTGAGATACGAGTATACTACTCTAGCATTTTATAGACTAATGCCTACGATTTCCTCCCTATCACAATAAAGACTCATCTGGTTACTGAAGTACCTAAATGCGATCTGCTGCAGTCAAGATTTGTCTCCAAAAAAAAAAATTTAATGAATAATTATTATTATTATTATTTTTTTTTTGGGCAATCCTGCCTTTATTATTTGAGATACGAGTATACTACTCTAGCATTTTATAGACTAATGCCTACGATTTCCTCCCTATCACAATAAAGACTCATCTGGTTACTGAAGTACCTAAATGCGATCTGCTGCAGTCAAGATTTGTCTCCAAAAAAAAAAATTTAATGAATAATTATTATTATTATTATTTTTTTTTTGGGCAATCCTGCCTTTATTATTTGAGATACGAGTATACTACTCTAGCATTTTATAGACTAATGCCTACGATTTCCTCCCTATCACAATAAAGACTCATCTGGTTACTGAAGTACCTAAATGCGATCTGCTGCAGTCAAGATTTGTCTCCAAAAAAAAAAATTTAATGAATAATTATTATTATTATTATTTTTTTTTTGGGCAATCCTGCCTTTATTATTTGAGATACGAGTATACTACTCTAGCATTTTATAGACTAATGCCTACGATTTCCTCCCTATCACAATAAAGACTCATCTGGTTACTGAAGTACCTAAATGCGATCTGCTGCAGTCAAGATTTGTCTCCAAAAAAAAAAATTTAATGAATAATTATTATTATTATTATTTTTTTTTTGGGCAATCCTGCCTTTATTATTTGAGATACGAGTATACTACTCTAGCATTTTATAGACTAATGCCTACGATTTCCTCCCTATCACAATAAAGACTCATCTGGTTACTGAAGTACCTAAATGCGATCTGCTGCAGTCAAGATTTGTCTCCAAAAAAAAAAATTTAATGAATAATTATTATTATTATTATTTTTTTTTTGGGCAATCCTGCCTTTATTATTTGAGATACGAGTATACTACTCTAGCATTTTATAGACTAATGCCTACGATTTCCTCCCTATCACAATAAAGACTCATCTGGTTACTGAAGTACCTAAATGCGATCTGCTGCAGTCAAGATTTGTCTCCAAAAAAAAAAATTTAATGAATAATTATTATTATTATTATTTTTTTTTTGGGCAATCCTGCCTTTATTATTTGAGATACGAGTATACTACTCTAGCATTTTATAGACTAATGCCTACGATTTCCTCCCTATCACAATAAAGACTCATCTGGTTACTGAAGTACCTAAATGCGATCTGCTGCAGTCAAGATTTGTCTCCAAAAAAAAAAATTTAATGAATAATTATTATTATTATTATTTTTTTTTTGGGCAATCCTGCCTTTATTATTTGAGATACGAGTATACTACTCTAGCATTTTATAGACTAATGCCTACGATTTCCTCCCTATCACAATAAAGACTCATCTGGTTACTGAAGTACCTAAATGCGATCTGCTGCAGTCAAGATTTGTCTCCAAAAAAAAAAATTTAATGAATAATTATTATTATTATTATTTTTTTTTTGGGCAATCCTGCCTTTATTATTTGAGATACGAGTATACTACTCTAGCATTTTATAGACTAATGCCTACGATTTCCTCCCTATCACAATAAAGACTCATCTGGTTACTGAAGTACCTAAATGCGATCTGCTGCAGTCAAGATTTGTCTCCAAAAAAAAAAATTTAATGAATAATTATTATTATTATTATTTTTTTTTTGGGCAATCCTGCCTTTATTATTTGAGATACGAGTATACTACTCTAGCATTTTATAGACTAATGCCTACGATTTCCTCCCTATCACAATAAAGACTCATCTGGTTACTGAAGTACCTAAATGCGATCTGCTGCAGTCAAGATTTGTCTCCAAAAAAAAAAATTTAATGAATAATTATTATTATTATTATTTTTTTTTTGGGCAATCCTGCCTTTATTATTTGAGATACGAGTATACTACTCTAGCATTTTATAGACTAATGCCTACGATTTCCTCCCTATCACAATAAAGACTCATCTGGTTACTGAAGTACCTAAATGCGATCTGCTGCAGTCAAGATTTGTCTCCAAAAAAAAAAATTTAATGAATAATTATTATTATTATTATTTTTTTTTTGGGCAATCCTGCCTTTATTATTTGAGATACGAGTATACTACTCTAGCATTTTATAGACTAATGCCTACGATTTCCTCCCTATCACAATAAAGACTCATCTGGTTACTGAAGTACCTAAATGCGATCTGCTGCAGTCAAGATTTGTCTCCAAAAAAAAAAATTTAATGAATAATTATTATTATTATTATTTTTTTTTTGGGCAATCCTGCCTTTATTATTTGAGATACGAGTATACTACTCTAGCATTTTATAGACTAATGCCTACGATTTCCTCCCTATCACAATAAAGACTCATCTGGTTACTGAAGTACCTAAATGCGATCTGCTGCAGTCAAGATTTGTCTCCAAAAAAAAAAATTTAATGAATAATTATTATTATTATTATTTTTTTTTTGGGCAATCCTGCCTTTATTATTTGAGATACGAGTATACTACTCTAGCATTTTATAGACTAATGCCTACGATTTCCTCCCTATCACAATAAAGACTCATCTGGTTACTGAAGTACCTAAATGCGATCTGCTGCAGTCAAGATTTGTCTCCAAAAAAAAAAATTTAATGAATAATTATTATTATTATTATTTTTTTTTTGGGCAATCCTGCCTTTATTATTTGAGATACGAGTATACTACTCTAGCATTTTATAGACTAATGCCTACGATTTCCTCCCTATCACAATAAAGACTCATCTGGTTACTGAAGTACCTAAATGCGATCTGCTGCAGTCAAGATTTGTCTCCAAAAAAAAAAATTTAATGAATAATTATTATTATTATTATTTTTTTTTTGGGCAATCCTGCCTTTATTATTTGAGATACGAGTATACTACTCTAGCATTTTATAGACTAATGCCTACGATTTCCTCCCTATCACAATAAAGACTCATCTGGTTACTGAAGTACCTAAATGCGATCTGCTGCAGTCAAGATTTGTCTCCAAAAAAAAAAATTTAATGAATAATTATTATTATTATTATTTTTTTTTTGGGCAATCCTGCCTTTATTATTTGAGATACGAGTATACTACTCTAGCATTTTATAGACTAATGCCTACGATTTCCTCCCTATCACAATAAAGACTCATCTGGTTACTGAAGTACCTAAATGCGATCTGCTGCAGTCAAGATTTGTCTCCAAAAAAAAAAATTTAATGAATAATTATTAAAATCACCTATGGTGATGATTACCATACTAAACACCATGTAACATTATGATCAGGTTACACAGTATAAATATAAATTATCATATCCTTTTTTTTTGTCTTTTAGTTCTTCTTGGCAGTATTAATGTAGGGTTCCGAAATTCAGTTCAGTTCAATAGAAGTTCAGGTTTAGGTTCAATGAACCTGAACATGAACCTGAACCTGCTCTAAAAGTTCAATACTGAACTGAACCTGAACTTAAAATTATTGAACATGAACCTGAACCTGAACTTAAAAAAAGTTCAGTTCAGGTTCAGTTCAAGGTTCATGAACATGTCAGGTTCATAATATATGCACATGTTTACCTAAATCAAAAGTTATGATCAATTAGTAAAATTTAGAGAATCATAGAAATTTGTATAATTTTATTAATAAAATTATACAAATTTCTATGATTCTCTAAATTTTACTAATTGATCATAACTTCTTGCACTAAGTAAACTTGTTAAGCACCAAAAAATACATCAAATCGGCATATTTTATTTTACTTTTCTTAAAATTTGAAGAAAAGATGCTTAATTTTGGAAAATTTCATCAAAAATTCAAAATTAAGCATCTTTGACGCAAATTTTAAGGAAAATAAAATAAAATATACCGATATGATGTATTTTTTGGTGCTAAACAAGTTTACTTAGATCAAGAAGTTATGATCAATTAGTAAAATTTAGAGAATCATAGAAATTTGTATAATTTTATTAATAAAATTATACAAATTTCTATGATTCTCTAAATTTTACTAATTGATCATAACTTCTTGCACTAAGTAAACTTGTTAAGCACCAAAAAATACATCAAATCGGCATATTTTATTTTACTTTTCTTAAAATTTGAAGAAAAGATGCTTAATTTTGAATTTTTGATGAAAATTTCCAAAATTAAGCATCTTTTCTTCAAATTTTAAGAAAAGTAAAATAAAATATGCCGATTTGATGTATTTTTTGGTGCTTAACAAGTTTACTTAGTTCAAGAAGTTATGATCAATTAGTAAAATTTAGAGAATAATAGAAATTTGTATAATTTTATTAATAAAATTATACAAAATGCTATGATTCTCTAAATTTTACTAACTGATTTATACTTCTTGCTCTAAGTAAACTTGTTCAGTATCAAAAAATACATATATTTTTATTCAGATTCAAACTAGTTTGCAAAAATTTAGACTAGCCCGACCAAACTTATGATTAAGTTTGAATTTAGTATAAAGTTTTAATAATAAAATTTAGAATTTGAGTCTGGTCTGGACCAGACCAAACCCGGTCCCAAACCTAGAATTACTAGTTCATATGAATACCAGACTGAACCTGAACATGTTCATGAACTTATGAACTGAACCTGAACTGAACCTGAACCAGCTCTAAAAGTTCAATACTGAATCTGAACCTGAACATGTTTTAAAAAATGTTCAGGTTCAGGTTCAATACTGAACCTGAATCTGAACCTGAACTTGACCTAAGTTCAGTTCAGTTCAGGTTCATAGGAACACTATATTAATGCTAACTTTTTCTTAGTAATGTAGTTGTGATAGTTCTAATTGTTGTCAATGGTAGTGCTTTTTCGTCATTGGGAGCCATCTATTTCAGTTTTTCTGTGCTGTTCTTTTTGCTAGTAGCTTTCATTACGTAGTTGTTTTTTTGGTTCTTTGTATATAATTTTTTTTTTTTGTTTGTAGTTTTTTTTATTTCTAAATACTAACTTTTGAGTGCTTTTAGGTGTTTTTTTGTGGTTCTTTCTTGTCAGGGTTAACCATTCCAGTTCTCTGTCATTGGAGTCAACCATTTCAATGTTTTTTTTCATCATTTTAACATTTTTTCTGGCATTTTTCTTTCATTAGTGACTTTCGTCACGTAGTTTTCTAGGTTCTTTGCCAGGCAAGTATACATATATAGTTTTTTTTCTTTATTTGTAGTTTTTGTTACTTCCTAAATACTAACGTTTGAGGGTTTTGGGTATTTTTTCTGTTCTTTGTCGTTGGAGTCTACCACTTAGCGTTTTTTTCGTCGTTAATATAATGTTTCCTTCTGGGGTTTTTCTTTTCGCTAGTGGCTTTTATTACATAGCTTTTTCGGTTCTCTATCAGGCAAGTATACAGATTTTTTTCAGTTATAGCTTTTTTTTTTGTTATTTACTTGATTATTAATGTGTTTCTTTGTAAGTTTTAGCTTGGAGTCATGCATTTCATTCCGGTGCTTCTTTCGTCATTGGAGTCGTTGAATTCTGTGATTTTTTTATTTCTAGCACTGTTCTTTTTGTGTGTGGCTTTCATCGCGTAGGTTTTGATTCTTTATACATACTTGATTTGTTTCATGCAAATAGATAGTCTTTTTTTTTGTACCTTTTTTTTCTACTTTTGGATAGTTTCTTTGAGTCGTTGCTGGAGTTGTTCTTCCGGTGTTATTTGTTGCTAGAATTTTTCTTCCGGTACTTTTGGAGCCGACCAATTCGGTATTTTGATTTAGCAAGTTTTGTGCAATTGTATTAGTGGTGTTGGGATTTAGTTAGGGTTAGGGTTTGAATATAGTTGATCGTGCTAGGCTTCTAGAAAAATGGAGTAATGTGGAAGCGATAACCATAGTGAGCAACTATAGAGTTAGCTTTGCTTACTCTATAGGCGTTGCTAAGTGTAATCAAAGCGTGTTGTATTTTTCTAAAAATTGTTAATAAATGTATATTAAAGTCGTAGTATATACAAGTGATGTAAAAAAAGTATGCATTATTTATAATGCGATTAATCGCATAATGAATGTGTTATATAATTAGTTATTTTAAATAATATTATAATATTAAATAAATTAAATTTTTTGGTTATACAAAAGGGTAGTGACGGTCACCACTAGTTATAGTTAGTAATATTCTATTTTAATATTTTAAATTTTTAAAAAAGTAGATCAGAAGTAAATTTATACTAAAAATTGCAGGCAAAATTTTATAATACTGTAATATAAAAATTGATTTTTCTTAATTATAACTTCATATAATTACACTAACTCTATGTAATCATACTAAAATATTATACTATTTTTTAATATTAAAAACACCTCTATATAGTCACAATTATGCTATAATCACTATTACATTTTTTAGAATTTGTTGAAAAATTTTAATAATAAAATAAACTTTTTACGATTATATTTATATATAATCATAGATAGTTGCTATATAGAAAAGTCACAAATTTACTAATTAAGTTGTTTGGAAGAATAAAATACACCTACCCTAAAATTTTCATACAAATTATATAACATTTTATTAGTACAATTTTCATTTTACATGTTTATGAATATAGCTAAAAAATTTGTAAATTTTTTTTGTATACAATAAATATAAAATAAAAAACTTATCAATAAAATATCAACTAACTTACATGAAAATTTTAAAATAAATGCATTTCATTCTTCTGAATAATGTTTATTATTGCATAATAATTGATTGGCTTAGTATTATTTTGACTTTTATATATAGCAATAATCATATATAAAATTTTTTTTAAAAAAATTTTTATATATGATTATTGATCATTGCTATATATAAAAGCCATAAGCAAATCAATTATTATGCAATAATAAGCATTATTCAGAAGAATGAAATGCATTTACTTTAAAATTTTCATGTAAATCGGTTGACATAAGTTTTTTTTTTATGTTTACAGTATACAAAAAAATTCCAAATTTTTAGCTATATTTGTAGACATGTAAAATAAAAATTGTACTAATAAAATGTTATCCAATTTGTATGAAAATTTTAGGGTAAGTGTATTTTATTCTTCCGAACAAGTTTAATTATTGCATAAAAGTTGATTTAATTAGTAAATTTGTGACTTTTCTATATATATAAATTTTTAAAATACCTCTATTAAACCACTTTTTTTTATATCAATTATAATTTGTGCTTATATAGAGGTACCTTTATAAAGTCATACCTCTTTATAATCACCACATTAGGGTCATGATTATATAGAGGGATGACTGTTAAATATTATATAAAATAAAGAAAAAGTACGTTAATTGCGACCAGATTTTATTTTATTCTATATACAATTTGAAAATTGGCTCTATTGCCATGTAGTACATGTCTCAAAAAACTTTAATTATATACTCAGGAAAAGACCAAACTTTATTCTCGATAACTTTATTAAAAAATTTAGCAATAATTTCGATTTACCTTGATGACCGAACACCACATGAAAAAATTTCATGATAAATATTAAATATTTGCGAGACCTAGAACAGTCAGGATCTAAAGCTTTACAAATAAAATGACTCAATTCTTTTTATTGGAATATTGGATAATCTAGAGTCCGATAAAACCGAATTCAGGTTTATATTGTAAATGATCTAAATCCGTTATATGAGTCATTGCATACGCACTTTATATAAAGCATATTTGATATTAAACAAGAAAGTATGCTCAATAAATATACAAAAAAGTAACTGCTGTAATGATCAAAAGCTTATGTATGAATTATTATTATTATAAGAAGTCCATCCCGATTTTGGAAAAATCGGTAATCAGCTTTAGTCGATTATTTTTTTTCATTATTGGCAAGGACCACTACTTTTCAGTTTTTGATTTTGGTATTATCGATATTTTGCTACCTTCCATTTTAACAATGACGGAAGAATCTTGTGTACTGGCAGGGGAAGATGATGGACCTGTCGTAGGCGTGTCAACGACTGAACTTAGTCCATATCGAGGGCACTTCTTATTTGTTTTCATATGGCCGCTTTGACCACAATTACCACAACGTCTCTATAAAATAATAACTCATCAGTTTTTATCGGTAATATAGAACACTAACAATAAATATACGTACGACCGTTTCGTGTTTTTTCTCTTTTGTGATAGCTGTATGAGTAGATGTTGCTGCTGCGGCAGCAGCCTTAGCCGCCTCACGTGCAGCTTTACGTTGTTGACGTCTTTCTTGATTTCGTCGGAGCTTGGCCAATTGATCTTCAATTCTAATCAACATGAAAAACTTAACGATTAAAGTTATATAATTATATACGCAATGATTAAAGGTTACCTCTTTTTCATTCTTTTGTTTTTTTCTTCATCATTAGTTGGTTCTAATAACTCGGCACTATTTAAAAATTTTACATTATTATCAGATATATATATATATATATACCTAAAAAAAACCATTATATGATTGTCAATACAATACCTTAATAACTGCTCTTCAATTAATTGCCTGTTACGGACATATGCATTGATCACAGCCGGGTCTGTAACAAGGGTTTTTGTCCAAAATTTTTCGCCATTTTCTGTCCGTATCTAGTTAAAAAAAAAAAAAAAACCATTACAAATTGATTCTTCCTGGGGTGGGATTCAAACTCATGAATTTACCAATCTATTTATAGATAGTGCTCTATTACGATGGGAACCACAATTATAATTTGCTCTTGATCCAATACTGCCGTCAGGAGAGGCTACGTCTTCAAAATCTGCTAAAGCCGGTGATGGCGACATTTCACTATTAGGCATGGTTGAATCAATCATTTCCTGAATTTCAGCGTCAATATCCATCTTCAATAAGGTCAAAAATGAAGTCAGAATACGCAAATAATGAGATAAGAAAGGATCTTTGAAGTAATATTACCTGATTGTCATCATTGTTCATAAATTGCTCTTGCATATACTGCCCGGACTCCGTAATACGAGAGTCATCATGCCTTTCTAATTCCGTATCAGATATTATTTCATCACGTCTGCTAAGTGAAGAGAACTGAGCATTCCAAATTCGATAAACCTACGAAAGGAACATGAATTTAATATGCATACATGCATTCTACAACATATTGAATAATAAATAATACCTCTTGACCATATCTTTTCCATTGTTCTACAACATTATATTTATGCCCACTTTTAGGTTTATTTACAATTTCCGCTGAAAAGTAATAAAAATAATAATTTAGAAATCAAAGTCAAAGTTGTATTTGATTTTAAATGTAAATTCATAATAGTAACCAAGTTTTTCTTGAGCAGTTTCACCAGCTTTCAAAAAAATGTCTTTCATAGAGATTCTAATGAAGCTAAAACCTTCGCCTCTTCCTGTTGGGTCACCTTCACCGTGTAATTTCAACATGGCATTTGTCTGAGATAAACAATTTAAATTCCATATTGTGATTTATGTCTAATAGTTATAGCAAAAATAATAAATAGCATCACCATTCTTACTTGTGTGGCATTTAAAAAGTTCCGCGTAGTTATCCAAGGCGCTAATTGTTGTTCAATCGGTAGCTTGGACTCTTCCAAGGCGAGCTTAGAATCATCCTGAGCATCATCATCGTCATTTTTTGCTTTGCTACTGCCATCTTCTTCTTCATTGGTTGAAGGTTTGTATCCTGCATCTGCCAAGTGCCGTTCACCAACCATCATGCTTTCTTCTAAGCATATCTAGATAATAATTGAATGGCTAAAAGGTATAAAACACATATCTACAAAATTATATTAAATTCAAAATTATATGAACCATTTCCGGTGTCAACATTTTCCGAAGTTCTTCCTCGCTTGGAAGGCGGATTGACGGTTTCAATTTCCATATTGGACCCGAGTAAACATTTCCTTTCTTACGCGCTAATTCGGCAATATCCTACAAATCAATTCGAATTGCAATCATCAACATAGCCAATGACATGCTAGTAATTTCATACAGAATCTAATATATGATACCTTTAAGCGCGTACGAAGTGTAAATTCTGTATGATCAGGAAAACGCTTGGCAAGCTTATCCTGTATTAGGTAATGATACCTATTATTTTTCATGAGTCTAAATGCAGCAACTTGTATCCTGTTATTTGCTGTCGTTTTGGCCTTTCGTGACGGCGGTGAAGGCACCTCTTGCATTGGAAATGTTTGTCCGACAACGAAAAGATTTTTTATCTCGCGCACGTAATATTTCGGCTTAGCCTTATAAGTATGTCTGCAAAATTACATCAGTTAACATAATACACTACAAATTATTTTCTGACAGTATAAGTCATTCTCGTTATAGCGAAGTCATTGGCCGAATAAGGAAATCTTCACTATAGTTCGCATCAAGAAAATACTACTATATGTACTCATTATATCGGGCTGGATTTTGATAAAATTGTAATTTTAAAATTCTTCATTATATAGAGCTTTCATGATATCGAGCAATGTTGATATTTAAACTATGTCCTTATTTTAAACTTAGACATAATCTAAATGCTGTATATCCAATTAAAAACTATTAACTATTATGTCCATATTATATTCAATTGGTTCAAAATATATATCAAGAATCCATTATAACGAGAGTGACTGGTATAAGTAAGTAGCATACTGAACGAACCTAATGACCAAGAAATCTGTGTCTTTGGCATCATGACTGAATAACGGAGCTCTAATCAAATTATTAAATAATGAAGGTATGACTTGTCCTCGCTCAACGTCCCCAAAATTCATAAAAGGCGACTCATCCATCATATCAAGTATTACCGGATCGCCTACATTGAGCTGAAATGAATAAAAACTGAGCGTTCAGTCCTGCTTTAATAAAAAATTGGCTTTTGTGTGACAATACATTACCTCAGGAACATAAGTGTCGTACGGGTCTGTTTTACGATAGTAATTAAGTAACAAACTTCCCATTCCAATATTAGAAAGAATTGGCGGATATTCTTCCTATAATTCAATTAAAAAACTTCGTAAATATAAGAATATACACAAGGTCATTGATGCTATAAAACTAAAAAATCACTACCGAATACTCGAATAAAACAAAATTACTGTTATCTTTCAATGTTAAATCTTTTGGGCTCCGCATTTCTTCTCGTTTT
Source organism: Gigaspora rosea (assembly GCA_003550325.1). Classification (NCBI taxonomy): domain Eukaryota; kingdom Fungi; phylum Glomeromycota; class Glomeromycetes; order Diversisporales; family Gigasporaceae; genus Gigaspora; species Gigaspora rosea. The sequence goes on from QKWP01001043.1 coordinate 156,235, forward strand.
CGATAATGTTTTCTCTTCTTCAATTTTTTATATGACTTTATCCTGCTAAGATGAATCTCATGATTAAGAGGAAACTGAATCGCCGGGCGATGCAGTGCCCGAATATCGGACTTCGTGAATTTTGTCTTAAACTAAAAATTCAGTGCACATTATCAGAACAAATTTTTCCAAATACATAGTAGATAAAAGATAAAAATATATTACATATTGAATGTGTAATTGGAGAGCGGGCAAAGAATGATGCACAAACATTTGTCCGGAATTGAGCCGTCTTTTAAATTCCATTTGTTCATTGTCGAAAGAAGCCTCATAAGGTGGACTATCGTCAAAAGCAACAGATTTATATGTATCGAAATTTAAAGATTTATCAATCTCCTAAAAAATAATAATATAAAATTAATTTATTGACAATTAAGCAATTAATTATTAAAAACTTATGACTTCTCTCACCATTGGAGATTTTTTTTTTATTCTTTTAACGTCATATTGACCTATTAGACAATAAAAAATAAAAGCTCACATATAATGTAAATCAAATTAAATTTTTATTTTACAAAAGACCAACCTTGTAACTCAGGATTAGTTATCGTTGGTAAGTCGATAGTAGAATAATTGAAAAGCATGTTCGGATCATTCATATCTAGTGTTAATTTTGCAAAAGGTGCAAAGCCTTTATGATCGTCCCATAGTATAGAGTTAAGCCACTCTCCACTTTCGAACTCGGTATTCCGATAACTGAAAGGCATGTTGGACTGTTTAATTGTTTATCATAATTAAACTAATTATTGTATTTTGTTCACTATTTGATTTCCATCAAACAAACTTTAGAATCATCAAACAAACTTAAAAATACCTTAACCACTTTGACATCGCTTGAACTAAAGAAATTAAATACAAATAATTAACATTTATGAGTTAATTCAAATAATAATAAGAATAATAAGAACAATAATAATAATTCATAAAGTAAATTTCCCAATAAATTAATTGTAATTATTTGTTCAATCATATAGAATCGAGTAATCAGTACCTAGCCGATTCGTCGTCACCTTCGTCACCGTCACTATCCCATGAAATCTTATCTTCCCATGTACTCATTGTAATGGAATAATAAGTATTGGGATTATCAGGAACTTTCCAAAATAATTGTCCTACTTCATGTACATGCTTCTATTGAAGTGGATAAAAGTCCATAAGATTATATTTGTCTTGTATACTTGTGCATATGAAAATTGTATATTCCAACACTAACATCATCATCAAGCTTGAAATCAACATCATCAATCTCATAATTGTTTTCTGATATTTGACTCATAGGTGAAGTAGGTGTCCCGATAATAGCTTTGTTATCAACGTTGTCATCAAGGCATGGTTCTTCAGTAAGGAATTGTTGAGATGATTCGAATAGTTTTCGATCATCTATTTCAAAATTAAATTGTAGCTGTGTCTCATCTATATGAATTCAAATATTGATGTAAATAATATGATCGAAAATTCAACAAGAAAATATTTCTAATAACACTACCATGTCTGCTTAAAGGGTTCAACTTTCGATTTTTAGTTTTAGTTGCAAACAAATCTGAAAATTTTAAGATCTTATCCTTTTCAAACGCAGGATATAAAGTTTTTATGTCGAATATTTCATTTGCGGATGGTTGAGAGCCAGCCATTTCTATATCATGCTGAGCGTTTGCGTGAAATTCAAATCCGTTTTTAGGCAAACTTGATATTCCGTGCATATGAATATCTTCCATTTTATAGTAACTTGTTTCTTCAAAATTCAAAGTTTGCTGAGACGGTAAGCTCGATGTTTGCATAATCTCTTTGACGCGGTTTAAGCGGCTTAAGCCTTGCTGGTAGTGTGTTTCTGTAAACACCAACTCGCCCGGATCATCTGTGTAAACCTCCATAGACTCTGAATAGTCAACGGCGCCATCAGCATGTTTAGTGCTGGACTCTTCTGGTGCATATGTTGGTGTGTGTGCAGATGCTTCACTTTCAGCAGCAGCGTCGTCAATTTCAATTCCCAAGGATCGGACTGAGAAGATCTGACTTAGTACAGCACCTTCTTCAGCACCTTTTTGCAAAGATTCACGGATTTCCTAAGAATTCATTGCTTTAAAAGCTAAGATCAAAAATAAAGTACTGACGTAAAGCCTAATTTTTGACTTACCTCACCAAGCCCTGAATCTTCTAAATGACCTTCTTCATCGACGTTTCCAAATAGAAAGCCTCCAATCGCTGCCATTGGACAAGTATCTTCACGAAAGTTAATTATAAACAATAAAAGTGTGTATTGTTTTCAAACCAGGTAAACCAGATCAAATAACTGTATCAACTATCACATGATAATGTGACACACACGGTTCAAACCGAAAAGTATATTTGCTATCTGCTATCAAAAATTTGTACTTGGGACGTACGTAGAAGCAATCTTAAAATAGTTTTACAATGGATCCTCAATAGTTCTGTAATATCACTTTCCTTGGCTGAAGATTTTCGACATCTGGTCTCTATTTATCTGTTATTTTACAGTTTAATGAGTTTAATGTTAAGGTATGTATCATTGTCCATTTATCCAGCTTCCAATATCGAACCAAAAACAAATAAATAGTTCAAAAACGGCTATAAATTTTACCTCCCGATATTATCTAAACCAAAATAATACTAATCAATTCAGTCTAACAGGTTTGCCTAATATATATATATTTAAGTCTTATTCATAATCACTCGGAAATCTTTATTAAAAAACACTATCAAATGCGTATATTGTGTTAAAAGCCGCTGATAAAAATAGAAACATATTCAAGTTGAACGAATAAATCAAATATTATAACACAGTAAATAACCTAAAATAAAATGATAACGATAAATACAAATTTGATACATTATTAAGATACATAAGAAGACTATATTTCTTATATTAGATCTAGTAATTGTAAACTTCACGACTAAAGTTAGGATCTTGGATAAAAGCAGACAATACTTTGCTTCCAGTTTGTATAAGAGGATGACCGGCGACACTAATAATAACATGTTATATGTATAAAAATTACTTGTGAAAATAACCAGGTAAAATTCATAAACACATACTTTTGAAGAAATCTTTCAAGCCCTTCTCTACGAGCCTCAATGACCTCATCAGAAAAGCGGTTGGTAAAAACCTTGCCTGGTAAAGCAGGGATGTTCACTCTTGAAGTTTCCCGCTCAAGAACATCACGGAACCATTCAAAGTCACTATATCGCCTTCTAACTGAAGAATATTTCAACTTAAATGCAGGTATATTCGTCTGTATTATAGAAAATAAAATGATTTAACAGTTTGTACACGTGATATGAAATATTCGAGCATAATCTTCTTAAACAGACGTATCGCGTCAAATTTTACCCGGCAAACAATCTCATAGTCAGTGTACATTTTGCGACCAAAGCCTGTTAACAATCATATAATAATAAATTGCAATGTCACCTATAATAATACAGGATATTGGAAGTAATGTTCTAACGTCCAATACCTTGAGTTTGGGGATTCCGCACTTCAATTTCCAGAAAGTTCTCAGGTATACCATACATCTCGTCGATGGTTTGTTCTTTCAATGGCAACCTGGAAGTTGCTTCAAAATTTTTCTGCGTAGGTGATGTCATCGTTGACGACCTTGCAAGGAGATATAGAAATTAAAAGATATCTGAAACCAATTCGACTCCACGCATACCAAAGGTTCATTTATACTCAGATTTAATTGCTAACTTTGGATTACGTAATTATTCATGTATCACACTTGTTCCATAAACTATCACGCGAGTAATCAAACCCTTAAAAAAATAACGCCAGATCAGTCTTATCGTAGAAAATTTGGTGAGAAAAAATTTTTGACAAGGCAGAAAGTTTTATTATGAACAATACTGTTTTTCAGAATCAAGCGACTTTTATTATTCGATTCATAAATTGAATGGCGTATAATTCGACTCCGATCATATGTTACTAAAAAAAGCGACTGTTTGGAATTTTTAACGTTAATAATCTCATGGTCTGGTGAAATAATAACACCCATTAGTTTAATTGGTGAAGTCGGTGAAATTAATTTCACCAGCATCTCTTGTATTGTTAATTTTATGGACACGATATTCATAAGGCCACACAACTTTTAATCATTGTTTATTAAGTAGTTTTCTTACTTTTACACTAGCTGCTATGCCTAGGACCTTCTATTTAAACCCCTAAGGTTTTACTAATCTGTCATGTTAAAATGATTAATGCTTACCTTCTAGCATATAAACTAATCTATCTAATCTTAGAATCTTAGTGCTATTTTTTATCGTCATACTGTCAATTTATCGTTATCAAAACAATCTGCATTTAATTTAGTTATTGTTCGGAGCGAAGCGAAGGTACATGTAAGTTGTCGTGCACGTGATACCGATCACTTGAAACTCGAATATAGTTCGAAGATTCGAGAATTGTCATGACTTTTTTTTTTATAAATTGATTAGTATAGTGCACATGGATGGTGAATGATGGCAGATTGTGCGCGCAACGGCGCATTCGAAACCCGTCATTCAGCCCCCATGTTAATATTTTTTACACTCTACGTTAAAACGACTATACATTCATATGTTACGTTATTAAGCTTTTTTTTTTAGGATCAAAAAAAAGGTAATAAATCAGTGATGAAGTAAACTGTACAAAGATATAGTGCAGTCGTCAACGTATATCAGTCAGGGAATATGTTATGCCGAGTGATACTTAGCAGAACCTAAATTTCTTAATGCTATTAAATTTACAGTATACTATCTAGTTACTATACAGTTAAGGAATCTCAAGTTTTTGTAAAGTATATATTTCAAATTTTGGAATTAAGCATACTGTATCAAATAATAGAATAAGATTATTTTTAGAACATTTTTAAAATTTTATAAAATTTGCAACTTTTTTTAATAAAAATTTTTTTTTTAAAAAAAAGTATTTCTAATTTTAAAACTGCAATTACATGTAAAATTTTATATCTCGTATTGAACAAAGTTTATTTAAACTAGGAAAACAGGAACTGTTAATGTCCGGAGCTAAAATTTTAAATAAATATAGGAAATATTGTAATAGCGCTATAGCATTATAGTGCTATAGCACTGTGATGCGACCCTTATCATATATGATTTATTCTATTAAACTATTTTATTACATATTACTGTTGCACCCCGGGTATGATAACCGCACCAGGGGTCTAGACACTTTTGCAGTAACGTGACGTGGCGCATGAGAATAAACAATCGGAGAACGTAAATTTTGATCGTCCCGGACAGTGTTGGCATTGGACAATGATCAATAAAATTTTATTGGAATTGGACATATGACTAATTGGAATTGGTATATGTCCAATAAAGTCCAATAAAAATTTTATTATGTCCAATTAGTCCAATTGCCAACACTGGTCCCGGATCAGTCCGACATCAAAACAAAACACATGTACAAGAAGAAACAAAGAGAAAAGAGCGAAAATACTCGAAAACTAGTGTTTAAATCGGCCTTAAAAACCACATAAAAATGTCCGGAACGCGATTTTACATATATATAGGGACCTTCTAAGGCTATATACACGAACCCTAACCCTAACCTTAACAATAAAGCCAAAAAGTTAATCCAAAGACACCACACCACGTGATGGTCACGTTACTGCAAAAGTGTCTAGACTCCTGGTGGGGCAGGGTAAGATTATTATAGATGATCATTGCTTTTTTTTTTGCTGTTATGCTGTTGCTCTAGCGCGTGTACATTTTACTAACCAACTTTATTTAGGTATCCAGCCATTCCAGGTATTTCTATTGGAGTCAATATTCTTGGAGTTGTGGCTTGTGGAGTTATAATTTGTAAGGTCATTGGTTGTGGAGCCGCCATTACTGGAGCTTGTGTAGTGTGTCAATTTTGGTGACTTCATGGAACATCATTGCTAGCATTTCACTTTGGTGAATTCATTGTTGATTTCAGTATTATTTCTGGATTCTTGCAATTGTTAGTTCATCATTTTGGTGGGCTTTGTGAAGCTGCTTTCATTTTCTTTTGGGGTTTTGTTTGATTTCATCAGTTTTGTATATACGTTACTAATTCTTCTTTTTTTTTGGTATTTAATCATTATTATTGGTGTTGTCTTCGAAGTTGCTGTCACTTTGTTGGTTGGTATTGTCAATTTCAGTAATTTTGTGACATGTTATTACTAGGGTTGGGGCATGGTGTCCTAGGGCATGCCTAGGGGAATGCCTTTGAGCCATAAGGCATGCGATTATAAATCTAAATCATGTGAATTGGTATACATTGATTGGCCAATTTTTGTGAATCATTTGGTAATACAAAAATCTGGTTGGCTAATAAGAATAAATTCAAACCAAATTTTATTGACTCCGAAATATACATAGATAGGCCAGGTATGAGTTTGCTTATTTTTGAGGTTTTTATGCAGATCTTTTCTATTTATAGTAATTTTTTGCTTATTTTTGAAGTTTTTTCTGCAGATCTTTCTTTTTTTAGTAACCCTATAATTAACCTGACCTATCTATGTATATTTCAGGGTCCTATTCTGATAACTATTATCATTGTGTATTTGGTTAAAAAAAAACTTGAATTTATTTATCAATCAATACATATTATATTTAATGGGAATATTGTTGTAGGGCTATAGCACTATGGTGCTATAGCACTATGATGTGACCTTTATCATATAAATGTAATAATTAAAATAGTTAATATGTAATACTGTTGCACTCCGGGTCATGTGCGATATATAAATCATAGATAATCATTTCTTTTTTTTTTTGCTGTTATGCTGTTGCTCGTGTACATTTTACTAACCAACTCTATTTAGGTATCCAAGCATTCCAGGTATTCCAACATTCTTGGAGTTGTCGCTTGTAGAGTCGTAATTTGTGAGTTCATCGCTTGTGGAGTCGTAATTTGTGAGGTCGTCGCTTGTGGAGCTGCCGTTACTAGAGCTTGTGTGTGTGTCAATTTCGGTAACTTCGCTTTGGTGAATTCGTTGTTGATTTCACATCAGAAAATTTTATATATAGATATTAATCGATATATAACAGTTAATCGTTTTATATCGATTAAAAAATAACGATATCTATCGATTAACTGGCTAAAAATCGATATATATCTAAATCGATATATATCATTTTCTATATTAAATCGTTATATATCTACAAATCGATTATAATCAGAATTATTTAAAACAATATATAATGATTAACAGATCTTTAACGATTATACAGTGTTTTGACTACAACAATATATAACGATTAACAGATCTTTACCGATTACACAGTGTTTTGACCACGTTACAAAAATTTCATCCCAGATCACCGGGTAAAAAAAAAAAAAAAAAAAAATTTCAAAAAAAAGTATGTTAAAAATAAAGAGAAAA
>QKWP01001044.1:0-14074 GCA_003550325.1 Gigaspora rosea
GGAAGTAGTTTGAATCAAAGTTTGGTTTATGTTTGGATACTCGAAAAATAATATTTCATGCTTTTAAAAATATATATTTGGTATAAAACATCGATGATTAGCAAAGTCGAATATGTAATAGTTATTTCACGGGCTGTCGTGAATATGATGGATTAACACGGCGGAGCCGTGATAATACATTGTGTTCATGACACACCGTGAAATAACTTTTATATCTCACAGTTCCTATGCCCGTAATATTTCTGATTAAAATTTTTACTGATGATGTCATGACTGTGAAAAAATTTTTGATATTTCCACAGCATTACATAATCATAAAAATATCATCAGAAATGTTCAAGGGAGAACATTAGGGCCGTGGGATATAAAAAAATATATACCAAGTATATCTTAAGTCTACAAATATCAGAGTATATTAGTTAGCACTTTAAGTATAGTCAAACCTCCCTAAATGCAATGCGACGGGACCATATATAAAAATTTAGTCAAACGTGCACTTAGAGAGGTATTGCATTTGGGGAGGTAAAAATCTATAAATGTAATATTAGTTGGGCCCAAGAGAAGACGTGCATTTAGGGAGGTGTTTTATAGAATGTGCACTTGGGGTAGCATTTAGGGGGGTCTGACTGTATATAATATCGATATACAATACAAACCCGTATTGATTATATTATTTTACAGGATGAATAGCCAATCAAATTGCAGCATTTTTATCACGTGTGTGTATTATTCTAATACCCCCCATCTTATTGGCTATAAATGTTATGTTAAACATAAAATTAAATTGGTGTGGCCTTAGTAACGGGTAAGTTTGTTTATATTGAAATTTCACAACCTTTATTATAAGTTACTGAAAAAATTGAAACAGAACTTACTTGCTATTCTAGTGATCACAGTATAAGTTATGATTAAGTTATTGCATTGAATAGTCAGAATTTTTATGCAATTAAAGTTTAGTTTACACTGGAATCATTGTGATTTATATTATGAATTACTGTAAAAAAATTTGGTACAAACTTACTTGTTATTCTGGTGGTCGTGGGTGAGTTGGTTTGTGCTTAAATTATTATGATTTCTATTGCGAATATTACAAAACTTGTGTTTTGCTATTCAGTGACCGGAAAATTCAGTTGAAGCTGAGCTAATTTTTTAGTTTGCATTAAAATCATTGTAATTACTATAAGAAAGTTTGTTAACAAATTCGGGGGTCGTCTAAAGCCATGTACCAACGTGACATTTTCGTGTAAATCAACCAAACGGAGTCCTGAAATTTTGTTTACACGGATCAGCCCGAAGAAGTCAAAAAAACAAAAAAAAACGCAAGAACATAAAAACGGCATTCTAAACCTATCTTGGGCCATTAATAAAAAATGTCGGGAGTAATTTTACCTATATTGGTCCTAACCCTAACCCCGACCCTAATGCTAAACGGACTCTGATACGAATTTTAACTAAAATTTCAAAAAATCACGTGGGTACATGGCTTTAGCCATCCCCAAATTCGCTCCCTATTTCAGTGATATGTTAGTATAGAGTATATTAAATATTCTACATACCATGAATCAGGGATGGTAAATAACCTTGTCATTTGCTTATTTTGCAAATGACTTCAGAATGACTGGTCATTACGGTCATTTAAATTCCAGGTCATTCGAAAATTACTCGTGACCAAATAACTCAGGTCATCTGGAAATGGCCTGGGTCATTTGGGAACGGCCTGAGTTATTTGCAATCGGTGGGTCATTTAAAGTTTGTGTATGATCGGATGCTGTGTCTAGAGACTCGACCCAGTCAGATAATAGTGGTCCGGACGGATCAGATATTGATCCAAGTCATTACCCAGGTCAACGGGTCATTTAGAGGCTTACAAATTTTAACAATATTTATAATATTTATCGAGGTTATGCATAAATGCCAACCCTGGTTAATGGCATGTTTTGATTATCATATGTGATAAAATATGTAAACAAAACTAGATAGGTGCAAATTGGTAGGCGTCCAGAGACTTTTCCATAACTTAGGGAATGTCTAACGCTAAGCGGTGTGCGATCATATGATTTTGATTTATTTGCTTAAAGTAAGATAATGGTTAGTTTAGGATTAGGACGAGAGCAAATTTTATAGTAAAATTGCCTCTTTTCTTTTTTTTCGTCGGGCTGATCAGTCACGTTCCCGCATCTGTGCAGATCCAATCAAATTACTTGATTTATGAAATAAAGCAATTTGCACAGTCGTGGGCACGTGAAAAACAAATACTGGGGTAGAGACGCTGTTTTTTTTTTGTAGATTAAGTTTAGAATAACGTAAATATATTGGAAAATTTTGGATTTAGTCGACATTAAGAAATTAAATTTCATAATTCGAGCCATCTCACGCAATTAACATGACTTTGAATTATTGTCCAAAATTTAGCCATTCCAAATTCTCGAAATTTTGAATCATATGAATACAACCAACCAGATTAATGGAAATTAATAGAAAACTTGATCTGTAACCAATTAAAATGCCAAAAACATGAAAACTTTTATTAAAATTTTGGTTTTTTATGGATAACCCCAAATTATGGATTTTCTTCAAAAATTATGAATCCATAATTTTCGACGCTCTGTATTGGTGCTGATCCGTGTCGATCAAAATAAATAATTTTATTGGCTCTCAATTACGTGAATGCAATACGCCTTTAGACAATTCCTAAATTTGTTATCACTAGTCGTAAGTGATGGAAAAACTAGAGTTATCTCAAAAGAATATGTAATAAGCAACATTTTCAAATCGCATCCATGTTCTTCTGGAATATGCGCAGAGTTTGGATTCAATATTTTTTTACCGTTACATATTTTCCATGATGCCGGCAGACAAATTTGCTTGACATCACGTAAGGTGATAATTTACTAATAGTATATAACTACAACTAATAAAAATGCTAACTATAACCCTATGTGATAGCAGGAAATGATCTGTTGGTGAAATGGCCATCGAGGAAATGAGTAAAGTGCAGCTAGATGCCACACATCTAGTTAATCAATCTATGTTAGCATCTTAATAATTTGAATCGATTGATTATCTTATCTAGCTTTTTTTAAATCATACTTAATCGGTTGATAACTAACAAACGACACTATCAAAGACAAATAGATTAGTTTAAATACTTTAATGAATAAATGAATGTCACACCTAGCTAAATTAAAGCATTTCACAGATGTGATCGAACAATGCAAACCAATTTTGACATACCCTTTACATAAATTGTAAAAAACCAGTGATTCGCACGAAACACAATATGTATATACAAACGCACCACCAAAGCGTTATATACTTACCATTAAGCCAAACTGAGTTATCATATTAATTTAGTTGCTCAAATACTGTATAACAAAAAAATTAATCGAATATATCATTGTGTCAAATTTTTGTCTGACTAAAATACGGACATAATGTCATAAAGTATCACAATTATAATAAGTTATAGCAGAAATGCCACCGCATATTACAATTATAGAATCATGTCTGCACCTCAAGGCTGTACGCAGAAACTTTCAACTCAGTTGAAAATAATGTCCATTTTTATTTAGAGTATTAGACGTCAATATCGTTAAAAATTTTATCATCGGTGTGTTTTAGTAAAATTAGGAAATTATTAGTAAATGAAAACCATATTTTAGTAGATTATTTTTAATCGAAATTGTATTTCATGTAATTTTAATGGATGTATTATAAATTAGGTGCAATACAATTAATGGCGGACGAAAATGAAAGTATCGATGTTCAAAAGATTTAAAAGATGAACGGTGAAAACATTTAAACAAAAAACAGGGAATGCGTGTTCTTAGCGCTGAAACTAAATCCTTGCTCGAAACGCCCATCTCTCTTCAAGAGGATGACTAATATCATTACCATTTTCCTTCTTACCAGACTGCTTCATCAGTCGTGAAGCATCGGTTAAAATCTCCCACTATATTACACCAACCGATATCGTTTTAATATGTTAATAATAAACTGCCTTCCTAAATAGCTTGCTTATAAAAAACAAAGTAAATGGTGTGACGCATGAGATGGACTCGGTTATAACTGATGACAATCGATTAAAGTCAAACTGCCAAATTTTGAAATAAAGTTTCTTTGAGTTATCTGCTGTGTTATTTAGAATTAAATTATGAACAACTTTAATTAATGAATCACAAAGGAAAAATAATGTCAAAATTTGGTAGCTTGATTTTCATCGGTTATAACCGAATCCATCCCTAGTAACGCAAATACTTTTCGAACTTGGAACTACAACTTATTTTTCCTATAAAGTTGTTCGAATTGTTTAAAATTTAAAATTCGCATTTTGCATTATCTTATGAATTTGAACCAATATCGGTCACTTGCAAATTACATTGTGAGAACACCCTAGTTTATTAAATAAACTTGAAAGAAAAACAAAAATTATTTTGCTTAGGTGTTTACATTCATAAATGTAAATTACAAACGAAATTAGACCGACCTATGAAACTTTGCTGTTTTGCTAATTTTTCTTATATGATTAATATATCTACATATAGGTTTGATCCTTAATTATTTATTAGTTCGTTTTTATCAAAGCGATTAAACTATGTATAAATTTAATCATTAAATGACAAATTTATTTCATAAAATATTACATATTTTAGTAAGCCAATTTGGTGCGATGAGATATGGAGCATGTATATCAACTTTCTGCTGAATATTTTATAATAAAATACATAGAAACTTAATTTTGCTCCTCAAAGTATGTAGAAATTGTTTTCTCCGTTTCGTTGGACAATTAAATTTTAATAGGCTTACAGTTGTAGACATTAATATACTGATATGCTTATTAATTATATGTCTTTTATTCTTTAAAAGACATATTCAACAATGAAAATTAAAAGTGCTTGTAAATTCAGAGTAATTCAACGAAGTAGTATAAATGTATGTATAGATAGATGCCATTGTGCAATAGAATGTATGGGAAAAATTATATAGTTTCACATTATAATCTAATTTTAGAAATTTATGAATGAATCTGTGGGTATAAACTTGCAGTAGAACTATTACATAATCGCAACTTCTAACTGCATATACCTATAGAAAGTTATTTTCTATAACAGTAATAATAATTATTTTTTTGATGTCAAATAAAATTCATCAACATTCATAAATAACATTTTTAGAACGAAAATGTTTTGTTTTTAGATAAATAAATATATTATATTTTTGCTTGGATTAAAATTACATATCATTTCTTTTTCAATACAGGTTTAAATAGTTTTTTTGCGGCACGCTTGTGCAAGATCCCTCGGGGTCTTAAAAAGTACATATTAAAATTACCGTATCTTCCAATTGTAAATGAACAAGTCTTCTGTTTTTTTCGTCAGTATCGATAAAGTCTATGAGTAATGGAGTACATAAAGGTCCAGGACATTATGGATTAATACGAATTGTTATCATGCAAACTCATATGATCATGAAAAAATTTCTTATTGTTATTTTTTGTATGTTATTACGTAAGCACAACAATCCCAAATTAAAACTGATCATAATTGCACGATAAACATCAATATTGGATAAATAACACAAAATTGTTCTGTCGAAACAAATGATTGGTCGAAACGTGCCGCTACGCGGCACGTGTCAGTCAATCATTTGCTAAATTTCATGATATTAATCGTTGCATGACCAATATCTTATAATTCTCGAGCATGAACAACGGCCCAATTCGCAACTTTTTATATAATAAAAAAATTTAATTTATTTCATCAATAATCGTACCACAATGCAATAACGGCACTCTTGAATCAGCTTCTAAGATTCATGCAAGTTTTGAAGCTTTAGTAAAGAATATAATTGATTAACGAATTATGTTTAAACCTATTGGAAAGACGCCCCTACGAAAAACGAATAAAATCTGCAATTGAAAACTAGCACTAGAATTAATAAGACATAAAGTTTTAGGCATCTCTTTTGAAAATTATAATTAAGTAGGTTAAATATTATCTTAATCTTTTCATGTTATAAGTAATAATAGCTTATTTCTTATTTTTATTTATTTTTTTTTAACTTCTCCAAGCTCTCTACTTTAAGATTAGAATAGAGTAAGTATTGTATTTCTTTTTCATATTAAGGATATGCAGGCTACAAATAGAATGATTGGGCTAGGTGCTAGAAGACGGGACGAAATTGACAATTTTTCAAAATTAATTTTTTTACATAAATCAATTTAGAATAAAATTAGGATTATTTTTCATATAAAATACATAAGTGCTGTAGTTGTATTAATAAAATTTTGTATAGCTCTTTAAAATTTGAAAATTCTAATTATTTATTACAGTAAAAGACCTACAACACAAAGATTGATTTCCGAAGACCTTTTTCTTTGTACTTTTCTCACACCAAGCTCAATTTATTTCAATTTTTTTTTTTGAATTTAAATAATGAAAGCCATATAGGATTTAAATCTTTCCAAGAGTCCCCTTAAAGATTAAGATTAAGATTAGGTGAGTACTAAATAGTTTTTTTAATAGGGGCTATAGAAAAATAATTTGGTTTTTTAAAGCTATTCAATTTTGACTGCTCCACCTTACCTAATTTGTTTATGCAGTGCAACCTTTTTTTACTATTTATGTTTTGTGGTGTATTCATTTTTTACTGTTTAGCGTATTTTGTGTCGCTTTTGTGCATATGATCGGCAGCCAAAATTTCCTCTTAATCTATAAAAGGAAAATTTTCCACCCACCATTTTTATTATATTATTATATTATATGATATATGATATTATATTATATTATATTATATTATATTATATGATATTATATTATATTAGATGCGGGGAAGGAAAAAAAAAAATAAATAAAAAATTTGAATCGGCTAAAAACAACTTAATTCCATTAAAAAATCATCCTTTTCACGCATGTATGTCTATTTTACTTTATGTTTTATACTTATACTTTCGAGGTTTTTTAGAATTTTGGGTTTTTTTCTTCTGATTTTTTGCCGGTATGATGAATTGATAATCAGTGATCGTCAAAGGCCGTAACGAAAAATCATAACGAAAGAATTTGATTTTTTTTTTTGCATCAACAATTATGTAATGTAACAATAACGTGTGAAGTTTTTTTTTTTGTGTGTAAATAAAATAAAAAAAGTATGTTGTTCGTAGATTCTATTCTTGCATAACGTGTATTATCACATGATATTATTTTGTTATGTAAATAAAAATAAAAAAAAGCAAATGTTGTGTCGTAGGTTCTATTCTTGTATAACGTATATTATATATTATGTTGATGATGGTAATGAATACATATTTTAATATTAAAACACAAATATCGCTCTGTTCAACTGGCCAATCAAGTGTTCATAACGTGGTCACACCAAAATAAGGATTAGATCAACGTCTTTTTAATGCTTTATTCCACTGGCCAATCAAGTATACTAACGTGGTCACACCTGAATAAGGCCTATATCGATGTTTTTTAACGCCTTAAACAACTCTCTTAGAATCGTAAAAAACGTGAAATTTCCAAATTCGCTTCTGTTATTTGATTATACAGTAATAAATACAAATATTTTAACGAAAAATAGCCAAAAAAAGTCAATCAAATGTTTCACTAATTGGAAAGCATTTTTATATAATGATCTCAAGTTTAAGAACAAGTGCAAGCGCAAAAACAAATGCAAGCGCAAGTGCAAGAACAAGAACAATTGCTCTGCAATAGATAAAAAAATTCATGATATTAATAAAAAATAATGAATTTATTAGCAGATACTAGAAAAGAAATTACATTCCGCTAAAATTTAATAATTAATTTCTAGATTTTTGCATTTTTGGTAAATTTTTTGTCGAAATTTTTGCGTCCAGAATATAATGATTACTAATTTTCTCTGCGATTTATGTAGTTGTAGTTTTATAAAATCACAGCTATATCCAAAATGTGATATGATCGAGTAATTATGGTTTAACACTTTTGATTGGTTATACAACCCGTGATCAAAGTGTTAAGACTAGTGATGTGCTATTTATATGATGTCCAAATTTTTTTAGCGTACAGTACGTACAGTACGTATAGTACTTATATAGTAAAATTGCTCTAGTGGTTATATTTTAAAATTTTTTTTAATATTAGTCTATATTACAATTAATATAATATTTAATTCCATTTAATAGATAAATATTTAGATCGTTCGAAGTTAATTATCTGGTTAACATCACTTTCCAGGACTCCCAGAAGAGAGGCAAATGAAACGAACATATAAAATGAACAAACTGTAGTAAATCTATTATAAACGAATTGATTTCAAGTTAAATTTAGTTCAGAGATTTTAGTCGAGTTGCTAATTAGGTTAGATAAATTTGATTCAATAGCAAAAAAAAAAAAATTAATAAATAAAAAATTATAAAATGCATTAATCCAAGAAAAAGACTTCGCAAAATACTCGTGATCTAGTAAGGATCTGCATCATTTTAAAGTATGCAGCTAGTGATGTGTAATCATTAAAATAATACACAAATTTTTTTAGCGTACAGTACGTATAATGATTATATAATTAGGGTAGCTGCGTGACATGCGATGCCGCACAGGACCAGTACGATCACGTGTGCTAGGTAAGGGAAAACTTTTCACCGGCTTTCAATTATATTTTTACTGGTCTCAATCTATTTGATCTACCTGACTGATACAAATGTAATTGAAAAGCCCGATAATTATTAAAGTGAATAGAATTTAAATGATTATATTAATTACATGTATTTTTTCGAAATACACTATTAATTAAACTTCATACTGATTACATACTTCCCTATTCGAAAATTGGTCATTGGATAGGCATGGGTCTTTGTGACACAGGTCAAGAACCAGATTTGTACAGGTATGTCTGGGATTCTGTTAACCGTGTGAGACCATATGCTCGTGCCAATTGGATCATAAGTGACTCGGGCTTTGCAGCAGTTTGCTAGTCGATGCTTTGCACAGTTAATGAATATGAGTCCACGTTCTACCATGATAATGACGTGGATTAACTATTAAAACAATAAATTTACATGATCAATATAAGATAATCAAGCTAACTGCATATAAAGTATAATTTTGTAAGGAATTTTTTTTGTTGATACAGAAGTTTCATTAGTGAAATTACGAGATATTGCTCTTATTTTTAAAAAAAAAGTTCATTTACCAATTCTTTGCTCCTATGAAATAAGCCAACACGTATCAAGAATCAACACCTGTGTAATGCATACATATGTGTTATCTGAACGCGTTATTTCATATATCATAATATATGTGCTACCCTTTGCTATAATAAAATTCGAGTGGAGTAGCAAAGGCCGAAATCTGGCTGTGTTGAATTGTTACTTTTTTTTATTAGTTGAAATTTTTAGTGATAGATCAGCAGTAACAAATTAAAATCAAAATAGAAAGATACTTAGAAGTTTTAAGAATCTCAAGAATTTTATACTTGAGTTTACAAAATCCCCTCGCTATTCAGTATCCACAGAGTGCAGTTAAAATTGTGTCAATTTGTATTAAGGGCATCCTTAGTTACTTTAAAAAATTTATTACCTTAGTCATTATTCAGTGACTTGCGGCATGTTATTATGGAAAAGCCATTGTAAAGGTGAATTAGTTTGTATTAAAGGTATCGTAATTTCTATTTTGAATTTCTAAAAAAATTCTATTACGAACTTACCAACAGATATACATTTTAGGACTGAGTTTTTATCAAAATTATTGTAGCTTCTATCAATAATTACTGTAATGGAAAACTTGCTCGTTATTCTATTGATCATAATATGGGTCCTGTCAAATAACGATTGACATTTAAAAAAAAATGAATATCTTCACTTTCACAGCTCATATCTCATTAAATATTGAGCTATCTTGATGATTTAATATTCGTAAGAAAGCCTACAATAAGGCTTTCTTATAAATATTAAATCATCAAGTTAGCTTCAATATTCATTGAGATATGAGCTGTGAAAGTAAAGATATTGATTTTTTTTAAAAAATCGACTACCTTATTTTATTGATGGCAGCCCATATGTGGGTGGGATTGAATTAGTTCGCGTCGAAATTATTATAGTTTCTATCACGAGTTGTTATAAACCTTACTATTCTGGCGAGACACAATATGGAGTGCTCCGTATTAAAAGGGCCCATTTTTACATTTATCTCATTTTGAGATAATCGAGCTTAACCACTTGTTTTGATTTTCGGACTGATCCGGGATTAATTAAATTTCACTATTTTGATTGGTTAAAGACGGCATGTGACTATCGGATAATCTCGTGACGTGTTGGCTCTACGCAGCCTCATGTAATTTTTCTTTTTACATTATCTTGATTTTTTATTATGCAAATCGACTTTCATTAATAATTGAAAAATATCAGTCATGTCAAAATTTACATGAATTTGATAAAAACTCATTTTTCAAAAAATTGTAAAAATGGGCCCTTTTAATACGGAGCACTCCATATGTGACTCACTAACGCATGTTATTTAACATTATTCATATCTCAGTTACAAAGATAAAAATGTGCGCATAACAAATGGAAGTCTACTTGTTAAATTTCAAAGATACAAAGTGCGCGTAATGATTGAAAGGTGATTTTTTTTAAAAATAAAAAAATAAATATAAATAGTTGATAACTAATTATTAGAATTATAAATTATGACGAACTTATTATGACATTAAATTTTCTCACAGTCTGACTATAGTTTTTGGATATGTCAAATCATAAACGTCTAAGTGCAATTATTTTTTATTATTATTACAATAATATAATATCAACGATGATTTTTTCCACGATAGTGCTTAGCTCAATATGGCCCAGCTCAAAACACTAAGTATTAAGTAACTTGAGACTATATACAACGTGATAACAGTTGTAATATTTAAGATTGCTTTTTTTATGCATTTTTTTCGCTTAAATAAGTTAGTAAGATTAGCAATTAGAGCAAACGGGAGCAGATTCGTAAATTTGTGTTTTACGAACTAAATTAAAATTATATAGTGCCATCTTGAACTATAATAATCAGTTGCGTCAGATTTGCATCATATAACGTGATCTACATGCAACTCTTCCAAAAACGAATCATTACTTCTACCACATTTCATGTCGCACATTCCAGGTGATCGTACTGGTATATGTTCTCACGATCTTTAACTATACCATTAATTAATAGATCGTATTTGCATCATATATAATTAATAATCAATCAGTGACGTCAGTATTACATCATAAAGTGCAACTACATGCGGGGTATATGCAAAAATCTTATTTCCTTCTAAAAACGAATAAATGAAATTCATTACTCCTACCAAAACAGGATTTTGTGAAAATCAGCATATGG
The DNA here is from genome assembly GCA_003550325.1 of Gigaspora rosea. NCBI lineage: Eukaryota > Fungi > Glomeromycota > Glomeromycetes > Diversisporales > Gigasporaceae > Gigaspora > Gigaspora rosea. The sequence goes on from QKWP01001044.1 coordinate 11,349, forward strand.
CACTAGTATTAAACCGTACGTGAATTAAAATTACATAGCTTCTCATGATCTTGAATGATACCATAAACAGAAAAAAAAGGGATAACCATAATGCCTTCTAAAACAGGAAAAAATATAGGCCACCAAAAAGTTGAATGGAACTATCCCTCCACATTTCATGTGATCATACTAGTAAAAATTAAGATCATAATAAAATTAAATTAGTATCTATATTTTAATTTTTTTTAATGTTAGTCTATATTATAATTAATGTACCAGTAATGTTTAAACCTATTTTAATAAGCAAATATTTAATATAGCAAATTAGTAATATACTATATACATATCTGCTTAATTTTATTAAGGCGCTACTTTATATATCTAAAGTAGCTACTTTAGATAGATCGCTACTTTAAATGCAATATGTACAAATTTAATTTATCTAACAAGAAAGCTTCATTGGGTGTTGATCAATTAACAAATTTGATTGGTCAATTGGCACATAAATATTTCTATCGACCCCTCTTAATAAATGATCGGCAAAAATTTTAGCGTACAGTACGTACAGTACGTACAGTACTGTACGTATCTGGTATAGTACTGTACGTGGCACATCACTAATTAAGACTAAAACAAATATCGATGAGCAAATTATGATCAAGAATATCAGAATATCATCACCATTCATAATCTTAACCTATCAATCTTGCCAAATCAAACACGATCAAAGCTTCTAAATATTCGTCAAAACATTTCTAAGAAACATCTAAAATTCAGACTCAAGAAACAATAATTTTGGATGATTATAATAATATTCATTCAAACAAACGTGCAAAAAATGAAATTATAGACTGTTATTATCACTAAATGAAAAAAATATGGTTTACAAATTGTAGCTTATGGCTTAGATATGATGCGGATACTATGCCCTAACGTGCGCCTGTTTAAAATAAATAATAAATAAGTAAATAAATAAATAAAAAAACAAGAAAAAATCGGAAAAAAATCAACATCGTTAGAATTTTTTTTCCTCTTTTTTTTTTGAGTGTTTGAAAAAAAAATGCTGGGTACTATTACTGTACTTTGCTAAGTAACTGACCACCGATTACATTCTACCAAAAATATATATGTTGTTGATGCTTTATACACACATTTTATCATCAATAGAATTCTCTATTAAATATTAATCCTCTGTTCTTTCACTTATGTGTTAAATTACCAGGGCGTAAGTATATAGTTTATTCATAAAATAATATATACATTTCATTGTCAACAGAATTCTCTATTAAATATTACTTCTCTATTCTTACGTGTTAAATTACCAGTGTGTAAGTATACAGTTTATTCATGAAATAATGTACACATTTTATCGTCAATACAATTCTCTATTAAATTACTTCTCTGTTATTTCACTTACGTGTTAAATTACCAGTTTGTAAGTTTATAGTTTATTCATAAAATAATGTACACACATTTTATTGTCAATAGAATTCTCTTAAATTTTACTTCTCTGTTTTTTCACTTGTGTGTGAAATCACCAGTTCGTAAGTATATAGTTTATTCATTAAATAATGTACACATTTTATCATCAATAGAATTCTCATTAAATATTACTTCTCCCTTCTTTCACTTAAGTGATTATTTACCAGGGTGTAAGTATATAGTTTATTCATAAAACAATGTGCACACTTTTATCATCAATAGAATTCTCCATTGAATATTACTTCTCTGTTCTTTCACTTACGTGTTAAATTACCAGTTTGTAAGTATATAATTTATTCATAAAATAATGTACACATTTTTGCTCACTAAAATCTCTAATAAATATTACTTCTCTATTTTCTATTAAATATTACTTCCCTGTTCTTTCACCTACTTATTCAAATATAAGCTAATCAACCTCAATTGCATAGAAAACACAATGAATCTATTACAAACTGATTCAACCTTAATCTTATACTGTGTCAGTAGAATAGCAAGTTTTATATCAATTTTTTACAATAATTCACAACAGAATTATGATAATTCTAATGCAAAGAACAATTTTTTTTTTATAATAACTCATAAACTAAATTAAGATAACTCTAATATGAGCTAACTTAACTACATCAAAACGATAATTTTAAACTAGCTCAACCTTAACCATATTCTGAAAATTTAAGTTCTGTACTAAATATTTATATCAACTCACAATAGCAATTACGAAAATTCAAATACTAACTCACCAATAACTAACAGAAATAACAATAATTTCAAGAAACCTAACTTAGTCTAAATAAACATACTGTGGTCACTAAATAGTAAGTATATAACAAAATTTTTTACAGTAACTTATCACAAAATCACAATAAATCCCAATTCAACTTTGACTGCATATTACATATTATTAGAGTAATGATAATCTGTAAAAAGTTTTTATTTACAATAATTTTGTGAGTAAGATTTAACAAAAATTTTTATAATAACTCACAAAAAGAATCACAAATAATTCCAATATATACTATCTCAACTACATTACAATAATTCTATACAACCCAATTTAACCACATACTGCAGTTACCAAAATAATATTGAAAACAGAACTTACAGAAATCACAATAATTCTAACTTTATCACTGAAGTGATAAGTTCTGTAATAGAACTTTTTTACAGTTCCATCATAGAAATTATGAAATTTTCAATACAAACTAACTCAACAACATATTGTTGTTATTGAAATGACAAGTATTGTAACAGAATTTTTTACA
>QKWP01001044.1:21071-31841 GCA_003550325.1 Gigaspora rosea
TATGTACAATTTTTACAGGCAAAATTCTCGTGATCTAGTGATCGGATCTGCATCATTTTAAAGTATATATGCAGCGATCACAGATTGGAATTTTGAGTTTTCCAAATTCCTATTGGTCGAGCAAATTTTGTCCCGAATGATTCCGTAAAAGCTAAATGTTTATTCAAATATTTCTTCTCGTTAATACTAGGTTTCTAGCTCTTCACAATCGAACAAAAAGCACTTCGGAAGCTCTTTTGAATCGTTTTATTGCAAACTGAAATAAACATATATGAGAGGACAGCAAATAGGAATTAAAATTTTAGCTTTATTTTTTATTATTTATTTATTTATTTATTTTTTTTTAAGTTTTTATTTTTTTTTAATTCGTTTTTTATTTTTAAATTATTTTATTTTAACCGCGAAATAACGCACAGAGTTATTTCGAGTTTCGGCCTGAATTAATCTTAATTTAGGCCGAAATTAGAAACCAAACCCATCGCGTTATTTCGTGGCTATGCAGTATTTATTTTTTTAATTTTTACCGGGGGACATCAAAGAGGAAGGGGAGGGGTGATGTTAACCGAAAGCTTAACTTCAGACGGCCTTAGATAGGTTTTAGGTAGTAATATAATAAACAAAATTGCTTAAGATCATCAAATTCTTAACTTGATTGGTCAGGTATCACGTGATTCTGCTCTGCTTTAGACGACCCCATATATAGAGCTAAGTACGTACGTTCGTACATACGTCAGCTACTAGTAATATCATGCACGAAGTAATAAATCGAATTTATTGAATTTGATTTCTAAATAATGATAATATTTCTTTATTTTTATTTTTTTTCATATGTTCATTTTACCCGGGGGCCGGTGGGACCATTGGGGGGGGTGATGTTAACCAAAAAATTAACTTCAAACGGCCTAACTACAGAATTTTCTGAAATAACAGAAACAATTGAAAAGGCTTTGAATATGATATCGATAAATATATTTGCAATATTAAATCATATTACTGTATTATTCCCGTCCGTGATATTACTCAGTGACAGAAATACGTAAAATTATTTGTCAAAATTTCGAAATTTTTGATTTGATGGCATTGTTCTTTAGTCAATCACACCATTTCCATGCGATTTTTGATAATTTTTTGCCAAAATTTCATCCAAATTGATCAAAATTTCAAAAAATTTCAGTCAATTTGGTAGAATTTCAAAAATTTCGATTTGACCAAAAAATTTCTTTCCCCGTGATCATCACATCACGTGAAATCATGCAAGATCATTACTTCTCCAAATGCACACCCAAGTTCTGGCCCAAATATATACTTGGCACCCTTTCTTATTATTCTCTTTCTTATTATTCTCTAAATGCACGTTGGTAAAGTGTGGTCCCAAGGGCATGACTTAGATAGGTTTAACTGTACTGTACCTAACAATAACATTAACCCTAACTTAGGCTAGTGATTACTCACGTGATGTGATTAACACTAATATATCACTGGATTCAGTCTACCTTTTAGGTTGTGTAAACTGTATAAAATTTCATAAGTCTAAAATTGTTATTTTTTATACACAATATCCATTAAAGTTCTGTGCAAGGCACGAGAGCTATGGTTTAATAGTGCCAGGCACGTGCACCATTTTTGATAGTCAGTGCTGGCACCTGCAGAACCTTAATGCCCATTTATAAAATGGTGTAACTAATATAACTTAATTATTTGTTCTAATGTCAGATTTTGCAATTTATATACATTGCTTTATTCTCTTAATATAACTTAATTATTTGTTCTAATGTCAGATTTTGCCAATTTATATACATTGATTTATTCTCTTAATATAACTTAATTATTTGTTCTAATGCCAGATTTTGCCAATTTATATACATTGCTTTATTCTCTTAATACAACTTAATTATTTGTTCAAATGCTAGGTTTTGCCAATTATGTACATTGAATTATTCTCTTAATATAACTTAATTATTTGTTCTAATGTCAGATTTTGCCAATTTATAATTCAGATTTTGCCAATTATAATTCAGATTTTGCCAATTTATAATTCAGATTTTGCCAATTTATAATTCAGATTTTGCCAATTTATGATTCAGATTTTACCAATATATAATTCAGATTTTGCCAATTTATAATTCAGATTTTCCATTTTTTTGATATTTACAGTTTCTCTCTCGAAAGCGTCCAAACTATTAATTGTGATTAATCGAATTAATTGTAATTGGATTTAATTAAATTTTTGAGCGATGTTTGCCATTTCTCTCCTGAAAGTGTCCAAACTATTTAATTGCGATTAACCGAATTAATTGAATTGAATTTCAATTAAATTTTTGAGCTTTATTTTAGCATGCTTATCGTTTCGAAAATAGATTCCCCAAAACTAATTCGAAGAAACATGCGATTATAGACTTTTTCGTGTCAGATTTATAGAAATTATAGTCCGAATAAGCACTTTTAGGATTTTGCGATATGACTAAACTAAACCTCGTTAATCCATTTTCAATTTAAAAATATTGTCTATTCGTTATATTTCCACATTAGAATATTAGAGATACGATTACGGTATGTTTTAATATTTTGAGCGATTTTGTGTTTTTGCATATTACGTTGAACTATTTAATTTCGATTAATTGAGTGAAGCGAAGGAGAATGATTAAGTTTCGATGAATGTTGGCGGTTAGAAAATGATAATAAGTGAAGGAAGGGGAAGTGACTAAGTCACACATAATTGCGGTAATTTCGATGAGAGCTGATCGTCGGAAGGGATGAAATGAAAGAAGGAAAAGAGTGACTAAGTTGAAATATGCTTAAAATCATAGTAATAATTCTTCATTTTGCAATAAATTTATCGCCAAAGATTTGACAATAAAAGGACAAATCAGAAATGAAAGTTGGGATAAAGTGACAGTAACGTAGGGTCAATTTCTGTTCCGTTGTTCCATTGATTCAATTGATAATTATCAGTCCAAATCGATACTGAACTATTTGAAGTCTCACAATCACTAGAAGATATTGGTAGCGGTGACGGATGAACATCCATGGGTAACGTCGTATTACAATTTGGTATCAGGGTACCTAAATTATTTGAACATTCGACAATTCGACGCACACCAAATCCAAGTTTAAGTGCCTTTTGTGTATAGTCTTGGTCCAATCTTTGAAAAGCCGCCCAATTTGACATATCTAACCTAGTTTTTTTGCGGGGTTTGGGGCCTCGTTTTTGCTGCGGATTGAAACTGCATTTGAGTTCTCTTTCAATACATCGTTTGCACGGATCATTTCCCAAATAATTGCATTTAACTTTAGACTTTTGACAATTGCTGCAAGCTTGAGAGCTTTTAATTTTATTAGCTCTAGATGTAGAGTGAATTGAAGGATCCATATATAAAGGTAGCATTCCTAGTTCTATCATCGCGTAGAAGAAGAGTTCCATACTTCTTTATACCGATTTTCTGCAGCCTTTGCAAGTTTTTTATATTCCTGTTTCACAATTTCTGGTTCTTGTTTCCACGATTCAGAAACCATCGGCGATATTTGTGTCATTCCTAAGTTGATTCCTCGTGATTGAAGCTCTTTAATATAGGCTTTACGATAAATAAGAAATGCATTTGGAGGTCTTGAGGGTTTAGTAACTTTCGGCTTAACCAAATCATCGATATCAATTATTGGTGGGAATGAAGGTTTTATATATGAAGGTTGTTGATAAGGATCTTGAATCAGCATTGGAGTCGTCTCAGCAGATGCGTCCATATTACCGAATTCACAATCAAATGAAGTTGTCACAATACCCATAGTATAGGACTCACTGTTGAAGTCCGTTGGTAACTGTAACCCTTCCGAAAAGAAGTGATCATCTACAAATTGGTCTGCGTGATAGAGGACCATTTCTTTAGGGTATGGGGTAATGTCTCCCGAACGAAATCACCTTGTAGATACAGCGGTCGAAATGAACGCATTTATATAAAACTTGGTGTTTATGTCATACCCAACTTGTGTTACGGATAAACGGAAAATTATCATTCAAAAATTTTCCCGATGGAAATGTCGTACGTACATACGTACCTGAAGTTAACACTCGTCTGAAGTTGCAATTTCAGGCAATTAAGTTACACTTGCGAAAAATTACCCAAAATTATTATTTAACCCAATAAAAAAAGATGAGGATTTACTTATCTTGTACAACCCAAAGTAGATATCAAGAATGCAAATTATGCAATGTGTAGATCATATCTTGACTAACTCCGCTCTAACCGACCCCAAAAAAGGAAATTTAATTTTGCAAATAAAACACAAATTTAGGGTTAGGAAGGAAGTTATAGCCATAGACTGTTTCCCATTATATGTAAAGTTTCGTCCCATTATTGCATCAAGGTTGAGTTAAACAGTAGTTAAACACTAGTTTTTGCTTTTTTTTCTTCTGCACGTGTTCGGAAATCATGTAGGGCTGATCCGGAACGATCAAAATTCGAACTCACTGATTGGCAGTTGCCTTTTTAGGAGTTTGTATTATTGACACTAAATAAGTAAAGCCAAAAAGTCGATCCGTGATTTATATTCCATAAATATTGCGTATTCACGATTATTCGGCCTGTCTAGATTTTGTCGATCATACTGCAGATTGACGTGTTTTCACATAAAATACCGAGAACGGAAATATTCGGAAAAAATTCTTTACAGGGTAATGCAAGTCATTATATATTATCTATAAATAAAATTAGAAATTTTTATTTGTCCTTATATTGATTTTGTAGTGTGTTTCTTTCTAGCTAGGGAAATTTGAAGCACTGTAGTGGATTATGGAAAACCTAGCATGGTAACTGTAATCCTTTCGGAAAGCTGTCTACTGATCTGCGCAATAGGTATTTGGAGTGGAGGAAGCAAATTTCACCGCCTTATAGATGAATCCGTTAATTCCTATTTATGTAATTGTGGTACTCCAATTTATTTATGTTATGTACGCACGTACGAATGAACGGAGAATTGTCTCACTTAGGAATTATACCGATATAACGATAACCAAAAATAATTTATCAATCTTTAACATGGAAGTAGTACTAATCGCGATTTTTAGTAATTTTTGTTAATCTCAGGCTAGAAAATGTAAATTGAGACTATAATGGATAGTTGGGATAACTCAAGTGTTGTTTAAAAGGACGTAAAGTCAGCCGAATCACATCCCCATTAAGCTTGGATTAAATATTTTAAACATCATTTATATACAATAGTTGAGCTTCTATTAATTCGGATAGATTTATCTTTGTATCCAACATGACTATGCTATTACAATGCTAATGCAATAAACTTAGATTATAACATTCTGGTAATATCCAACTTGATATATTTCATTATGATAATTTATCTCTGCTATTTGGTCAAATATTACATATCTTAAATCTATATTAGAAACTGATGTAAGGTTATACTAACAACGGTTTAACAACCAATATTGCCTAAAATATGATTTAAGCCTTAATAGCAGAAGGTTTCGATTGAGCGTAGCTTTTTGATATGACCGCACTAAAATATTTAAAGGCACTATAAATCTGAAGCTAAAATATAACGCGATATCTAAAACTAAAACTAAAAAATATATGCGAACATAACCACTAAATCTAATTTATTACACTTTATATAATATTCACTGTTACGCTTTTGATAATCATATTAATCATATGTGGACAAAAATTAAAATGTTCTGTTCATACTTATTTTTATTTCATTTTTAAATTGAATTTTATGCTAGTTTACAATAAATGAGATCGCATTCTTTATGTCTTGTGTATATACATGGGTGTCTAAAATATGGTTGATTTACGACAGACGGCTTGGCGAAACGTTTTAATATTTCGCCATGGCGCTTCGGAATGTCATGTGGCGAAATTATTTATCCGGTGAAATTAATTTTGTCTGGCGAACTTTCGAAATTATTTTGCCAGCAATATTATATTTATCTGACGAAATTATTTTCGCCTGATGAAATTCCGAAATTATTTCCTGTAAAACTATTATTGACAGTTGTATTATTGTGTATAAGTTTTATACTGTATACTGTTGAACCTCTTACAATCGATCCTGTCAGAATCAATACCCAATATGCATGGTGATCATGTATTAAGATATGAAAACATTATAACAGTTAGAATTATATAGTAGAAACGGACTTGGTTGATTAATTTTCTATCAGTTTTGACAGGTAATCAGATATGAAAACATTATAACGGTTAGAATTATATAATAGAAACGGACCTGGCTGATTAATAGTTTATCAGTTATAAAAATTAGTTTAAATATTATATTTAATTTTTTTTGTCATTCGAAAATATTATTATTTTCAACATCCTAAATTATTTACAATTTAGACTGTCTAAAAATAATTTAGCCAACTAAATTTACGCTAAAGTTAAAATAATTTAAATTCATCAATTAGTCCATAACGGCGAATTTATCACCAAATCAGAGAGTATTTGGTCCAAAATAAATTTTAGCTACCAAATTACATATAATAAAATAAATAATACAAAACCATGAAAAAATTTTTTTGGATCTCTGATTCTGATCTTGACTGATAACGTGTCTAACTCATCTTCAAGCATTACATTAGAAATATAAATTTATTTTAATGACGCACCTTAATTTGGTAAATATTATTATCTCAGTAAAAAATAGTATTATTCAACAGGGGGCTTCTGAGTTAACTTGTTTTGAAAAATATGTGTTGTTCGAAAAGCCCTATTTCTGTTGAAATTTCGAAATCAGAAAATGAAATAGAAGTTATACGGAGATAAAATAAGCAAACTTTTTTTGATAGAATTCGAAAGAAAATTTATGGTCGTAAAAGAATTCATTAGGGGTTTCAAAGTTGAAATCAGAGAATTTTATTTTATTTTTTCTGATTTATAATTCAACATAGTAAAAATGCTATTGAAAAAATCATATTTTTTTTCGAAATGCGTCATTTATTTGTTAACTTTGAAACCCCATTGGCATTTCGGAAATAAATAGGAATTTAAAAAAGCTTATTTGTGCATCAAAATTTTGAAATCAGAAAATTAATGGGAGTATTTAGAGACTCCTATTTAACGAAATAAATAAACTTTTCAGCGGCAAAGATTATTATTCAAAATTTACGGACGATGAAATAAAATTATACATCGCTCATTTGAAAATGAATATGCCATCTGCTTTATCAAAATTAGATTTCTTCATTACAGTTAAATCTTATAAGTGCACGCTCTCGGGACCACTATTTAACAACTTACTTAGAGAACAATAAGTAAAGTGTATTTATAGAGGGTATGAATATATTTTGGCCAGAACTTGAGCGTGTATTTAGAGAGGGTGCGCACTTACAGAGGGTGCACTTTTGGAGTTTTACTGTATTCTGAAATAATGATGCCTGACGCATGACGCAACCTGCGTCATTGACGTATGACGAAACCATTTCGTCAGGCAACTTCAAATTGACGAAATGACGAATGACGAAACCTATGACGCATGACGAGACAATGATGCATGGCAAAACTCATAATAAATAACAAAACCCATAATGATTTTGATAAAGCATAAGACTATTATTCATTTCTTTCATAATAGAAATAAATTAGTCCATGTTGATTTTTTGTTCATTATTATATCTACCCAGTTTCTAACTTTTTGACATATCGATCCGACATAGCCCGATGATTTGCAACAATCACCCGGATATATACGATAGGTGATCTACGAATTGGCAGTGACATAGTATTTTATCATTACGTATTATTTTAGGTTTCTTATTTTGTCATAGCTTGTGGTATAGTTAGGTGAGTTTAACCCTCAACGAGGGTTATAGACTCTCAGCGAGTGTATGAAACCCTCAGCGAGTGATTAAACACCTAGCACGAATTAAAAATATTGAGGGTATGGTTTTTAGTTTGTGAAGGAAATAACGGATGTTCATAGCATTAGTATTATTATTGATGGGTCAAAAAATCATATGTTCTGACGATCCTTGCTGTTGTTACGAAAATTTTATTGTATAGAGTGGCTGTGCATGGGTTTAGGACCACAGATCGTGGGTTGAGACCATAGATTTTGGTCTAGGACCATGGATTTTTGGTTCGAGACTGTAGGTCTTGGTTTCAAACCATAAACATTTAGAATATAAATACGATAGCTGAACTCAGAGAGTTAATATCAATAATAATAATAATACAATATTAATAATAATAAATAAAATAAGGATGAGAATCCCTTTTCCATTCCATTTTAATATAATATATCATCTATTCCGAATCCCTAATGAACATCCATTCCGCATAACCTATGCTTACAACCCTGAGCTAATTCGACCTCACGTTAGCCAAGTCTCTCCCACGGTTGTAACACTGTTGCTAATGAAATACTGGCAATAAAAAATCATCTGTTTAGATTCAATGTAAAGTTACGTCAGGAGTTTCGTCAAGCTTCAGGAGTTTCGTCAAGAGTCAGGGGTTTCGTCAAGGGTTTATTTAGTCTGACCTTCGTCTGACTAAACCTTTGCGTCATCGCAAAATTAATTGCGTCAGGAATCATTATTCTGAAACCTCCTATTATTATATAAATAAGGCTGATCGAAATTACAATTCCGTTTAACATTCTCCTAGAGCACCCCCTAAAATTAAACAGGCCAATCAGAACGTTCATTACCTCTTAGAATTTCAATGAGCCACGTGTTTATAAGCCAACCAATAATAATGTAATGTTTGTTTAAATTGATCCCCACCGCACTTAAGCTTCGTAAGGGAACGCTAACGTAATTATAACTTCAAACGGCCTAGCCTACAAATAAAAATAAATAGGATTTATTAATCATTGATTTTGAAATAAATACGTCACTGATTAATTCAGAAACTTAACTTTAGATCTGAAATCCCCTAGTGTTCAAAATTTTCAAATTTGGGAGGATTTATAAATCACGCAATGCCTAGTTGTTTAAATTCATCCATGCCGTAAGTCTTATTAAAAATTCTGCTTTTACATTATAATCTAATGGTTATTTGTACACATAGTGAAATAAAGCTTTTATGTTGTTAAGTTAAAATTTTTTTAAAAGTATTTATTAACAAAAACTCTATGAATACAGTCGTACCTGAATTATATCTCCACTGGGTTATATACTCTCTTATTTGTTACTTTAGTTATATCTCTGCATTTTAGCAGATAAGTTATATTTTTTATATATTAAGTTGTATCCCAACCTTACTTATATCTTCAAAAAATTAAAAAAAAACCATATAATTATTTTAAGTATAGCTATTTTGTAATTATTTATTACATAAAATTCTTTCGCAACATGCGTTTTTTAAAATTATGAAATCAGCGTTACTTCATGTCTGCTTAAAATATGAGCATGGTATGAACAGAAAAATATTTAAAAGATAGTATGAAAGAGACAATCACAGAAAATCTACATTTGATAATAGAAGTAACGAAAATTTGTAATAATATATATATTATATATGTCATGCGTCATTTTTAAATTTTGTCAATTATTAATTGGTGCATGTCATTTTTCAATCGGTTTAAAACTTACAAAGTAACAGAGATATTTATTTATATTTATATTAATATTTAAACTAATTTAAAGTAGATTTAATCAGGACAATATTCTGATCTATGCAAAATACATTAAAATTTACTAATAGAACTAAGAATGTTTGCATTGTCTACATAAAACTTGTCCACAATATCTTGAACATAACGAGCTGTTTTTTCTGCGAGAGCATGATTTCGTATTGCAATTTGTTTTTCGGGCAATTACAAGAACCTGATCGAGTTTCTGGCTTGAACCATTATTATTTGCATCATCACTTCAATTAAAATTATTTTAGTAAAATTTTAATTGAAATAATGGAAAGTTTTTTTTTTTTTATTTACTAATTTAAGTATTAGTTAAGCGGTCTTCGGTTGAGCATTCTTGTGTTGGGTATTTTTGACTATAACATATAAGCTACCTTTTTTTTTTTTTTAATAAACTATTCACTTGCCTGAACATGATTCAGGAATCCTTCGGGTACATTAGTGGCATTCTTTTTGAAGTTCTACATTCATTGACTGAATTTTCAAATACTGGAAAATATAACAATACCGAACATGGATTTATTTTATGATTAAGTAAAAATTTATTGTTTTTATAGTTTTTTTCATCTTTTTATTTTTTGGTTTATTTTTTTTTTTTATACTTTCACAGGTTTTCTCTTGACTCCCATGTTTGGTCGCTTGATGAGCAACACAAAATATTTCATAAAAATTTTCAACTGTGCAAACTTAAGTTCCCAAATTATTTCGGTCTTGTTTGCGTATGTGAAGTTCTTCCGTAGCACCAATAAGATTAACTTATGACATTATTGTAGCGTTCTCTATCAAACTTAGTTTTTTTTTTTCTTTTTTTTTGCTTTGTATATGTTTTCAATATTCGGTCAAAGGTCTCACGAAACGATAATTTTGCGGATCCATTAGTCGAAAGAAAAAAAAATACCAGATGATAAAAGATTACTTAAAAGAATCATTTTTTAAAAATTTATTTATTTATCATGATTGATATCATAGCAGTTAAGGATAAAACTAGAAAAACGGCGGCGTTTTGTGGGCTGGAGCCCTAATTCTTAGGTTTTAATTATTTAAAATGTTATAATTGCCTTTAGCTTTTAAAATTACATTAATAAGGCCACGCAAAGTTGATTTTTCGTTTTGCATTACATGGATTTCGGGACGGACGGGCGGATTTTTTTTTTTTTTTTTTTTTTTTTTTTTTTTTTTTTT
>QKWP01001044.1:32119-67265 GCA_003550325.1 Gigaspora rosea
AAAAAAAAAAAAAAAAAATTGAAAAATTGAAAAAATGGGACGGCGGGTAATGCAAAACGAAAAATCAACTTTGCGTGGCCTAATAATTTTATAAATTAATCTTTGTTGTAAACGCATATTTTGTCCTAATTTTTGTGATCTGTCAAAGAAAAGGCGGTATCAAAAGAAGATCTGTTAGAGTCGAACTATTACGCCTATAAATGTAAGACTTGTTGCAAATTTCTTATTTCCAAGATTTATTACGTTTTGTGGCAATGTTAAGCCTTGTGACTTATGAATTGTAATTGTCCCATCAAGACATAGAGGAATCTGCGTACGAGAGCAAGTTCCGATTTCCCTCCCAAGTATATTCATTGGGTCGAATCAGTGCTACATGTTATTGTTTGAGATAATATAACGAATTATTTTTTTATTTAGTTTTTATTTGTAAATATTTTTTAAAATCATGTATACAAATAAGGATATTTAAACGAGGCTTAGTGGCTTAGATGTTGGGAAAAACTGGGTCCACAGCACATACGCGGTAGATACAGCACATACGCGGTAGATACAACGCATACGCGATAGATACAGCGCATACGCGGTAGATACAGCGCATACGCGGAAATACAGCGAAAACGCTGAAAATTCCGCGCTTACGCTGTTATAACTTTAAAATGTATATAAACCCTTCGAATTCAATAAAGTTGAATATAAGTTCCACGTTCAATTTAAACAATGCAATAATAATAAAAGTAAACCCCTTACCTTTTGAATTCGACTTTAACCTTAATAAACCTTGCGAGACTCAATTCGACGGACTGAATTGACTTGTAACTTCGTATTGGCTTATTATAACTCGAATTCTGTGTGACGAGTTTAGTTAATTCTTTTAAATTGTCCACGTGATTATAGAACTTTGTATAAATCTTTATGTCGTGATTACCCGATTTCACATGATTATAACCCGGATCACTATACTTTAATTATATAGTTATCACCCATTATCGATATCACATATTATCCATCATCTCTCATCATCTTTGCATCACAGTATCATTAAGCTACATTAAACCTTTACCATTATAGAAACTCTCCCTTTTACTACCACGTTACCCTCATCCCGTAATCTGTTGGAGCTTTAAATTGGCACTATTGTCTATATTGTTTTACCGCTCTCCCAATTCAACCGTTACAATAGAAAGTGTTGGAACTAAAATTAAGACTTCAATCCCGATATAAATATATCCGGATTGATATTTTGTTAAAAATTTATAGTAAAACATAGTAATTATATCCAGATGCATCCGGATATAAAATAAATCCGCATATAAAAACATAGTAAAGGCTTAACTCTACGTTGGACATGTATAGTTGTCCATTTGAAGCAAAATTACAATAGGTAACGAAGGCAGCATTCGAGCTCTGATTGATAAAAAATAGAACAGGTTCAAGACCATTTGTGTTTTCAGAAGGTGCATTTTTAGCACCAGTACTACTATGTACAGCTTTAATTTTAACAATAGGTAAATTAAGTTGTTTTAGTTTGCGTTCACGTGGTCCAAATCGTATATAGCCGAATGGCACTAATGTGCGAACCCTATTATTAAACAATTGCTAGTTATTAGAAATATTTTTCTGTTCTTTAGAATCTCCGGCTTGTCTCTGTATTGTCTTTAATTTGAATGCTTTATTAATCTGTTAACTTACATTATGACCAATTGACCAAAATCACCTACAAATAGCATATCTAGATTTTGCGAAAAAGCTTGACGTAAACAATGATTGCAAAAAGTCATGCTGTTATATACTGTATATAGAATTTTATAACGAAATATAATTATATATATAGTTAATAATATTTGTACGTATGTATTATACCCTTAACGCTGTTTTCTACATTTGTACGTTCGTATTCTCCTTTTCTAATTGGCGTTTACGACGAGTTTGTCTCTTTTTTGACTCGCTTTTTCTATATGCTAATTGCTGTTTCCTGAGACATCGAACTTTTTCGTCGTCTTCTACCTTCATTGTTTTTATTGTGATTTGCTCAGGTGTGGTTTTTTGTATTTTAAAATTTATTCAATTGAAAGAATTTCCAATATGATTAACCGCAATGAAAATTTTCAACGTAATATTCAAATTTTGATTCTGGTATTTATGACAAACTTTATGACATATTTTATAATGGTATTTTAAAATAAGCTTTGTAATGAGCTTTATACATCAAGTAAACATCGTAAAAAAATTTTTTTAAAATACAATATCGTAATTTAATGAAAGAAATAAATATAAGCTTTATAGTTACTTATTTGATTGATATCCAGATACTGTACCTGATTTAGGGTCAATTTTTGGATACACAACCTAAAATCTGGATCATTTGAACCGGGAACTGTCATTTCTAAAAATTCGTTGAGTATGTCTTTAAGGCTTCCACTCAGCTCCAGCCAATTATAACTGCAAATAATAATGAAAACTCCTAATATAAGATTTTTTAATTTGTTAGGTACGCGACAATTATCAATTTAGCTTAAAAACAATCTATAATGGGGTATTAAAATTAATGATTCGATATTTGATTTCGAATAAAATAATTGACGCATTTATTTAAATTGAGCGGCTATTTTTTTTTTTTTTTAAAAAAAAAAAATGGTATAAATTTCATATTCGTATGCTCTAATTAGTTTTTAAATTTAGAATTTCGAAAATAAAATGAAGTTTTTAAACTCCCATTTCGAAATAGTTGGTTTTGAAACCTCTTAATAAAAGTGGTCACATAAATAAATGCCGGCAGAACTAATTGAAATTGAAATGAAATTAATAATAACTTAATTCAAATAAAATAGTATCCCTTAAACCGTTTCTCCTACAAATTTGCCCTGAAATTTTTTAAAAAATTTTATTTTTAAAATAAAATTTTAAATATTAATTTTAGCTATATGCTTTCTAAATAAAAAATATATTTTTAAATATATTCTAATAAGTTTATTAAGAAAATTTTTTAAATTTATTAAAAAATTTAGGAGTAATAAAAACTTAAAGTTATTGTTTTGAAATTTTTACTATAAAATTTTTCTTTAAATTTTTAAAAAATTAAAAAATACCAAAAAAAAAAAAATTTTTTACTTCTAATATAAGTCTTAATTTTTACAAGTAAATCATAAAGGTTGTAATAATAAAAGTTGTTATCCTTTATTTAAACTATAATTTCTATTAAGAAACTATAGGTTTAAAATTAATATTTAAAAAGTTTGTCAAAGAATTGTAAATTTTTTTTTAATTAAAATTTTTTTTTAAACTTTGTATATTTTTAGCTTATAAGTAAGCTAAATTTTTTATCTTATAATTTAAATATAAATTTTATAAAAATATAAACTTTATTTTTAATTTTTATTAAAAAAAAAATTTAATTAAATATATTGAATTTTTAAAAAAAATAGATCAGAAGTATTTTTATAGTAAAATTCAGGGCAAATTTGCCCTAAATTTCAAACGGTTTAAGGGATAAATACCTATTTGAAATAAATTTCAATTCAACTCTGAAAACTCCAATAATATAGTTATATACATTTATATAATGTGCATTTATGGTGAGATATGTTATTATTATTCATAATATTACATGAAATTACGTACTAGAAACGGATTTTTCGAAATAAAACAAAGCGGATAGTGTTACGGTCTGAGAAGAGACTTATGAACTTCATAGTCGTATTTAGCCTTAGGCCGCAATAATAGAGGATTAAATATATTAGAACAGAAGTAATTTTGTAACGGGATGATTTTTTAATCATTACAAAAACGGAAATTATTCAATATGCTTTCTTAATGCGGAATGTAATCTTATATTAAGCAGATCTAAAAAATGACTTGCTACAAATAATGAAATTAATGTTAACGCTAATTCTGTAATTTGTGACGTAGATTTCTTGAACTGCAAATCTGATTTTAAGATCAAGTGCCATGTAAAATTCAAACAAATGGGGGGTGTCAGTAGAAACCAGGCAAATTGTTTTTAGTAAGTTTTTTTAAACTTTAAATTAAAATATCTCAACAACTATTAAACAAAACTTGATAAATTTTTTTTTATTTTAATTCTATATCTAAATAGAATTAAAATAAAAAAAAATTTATTATGTTTGGTTTAATAGTTGTTGAGATATTTTAATTTAAAGTCTAAAAAAAATTTACTTATAAACAATTTGCCTGGTTTCTACTGACACCCCCAAATATCCGTTTTGTCAAAAGCCATTAATACGTTTCTTTGTGCGATTTAATTATAAAATTTATTAATATATAACATTAATTACATTAATTTAGATTCTAACCTTAATATATGTTATCGTTAATATCAATGATGAGCTTTAAAGAATTTGTCAATATTGCATGACTGTTAAATTTTATAGTTTTGTCTCAATCATTAAATGCTCAATGATGTGCATTATATAAATTTTCACAATTTTAGCATGATTTATCATAAATAACTATAATTAAAACACTATGCGCCGGATTGATGTAATTCTGCCATATCATAATATTATATTTTCTGATGAAATATTAATAAATTGAGAAAGCATAATGAAAGATTAAGAAATGGTATTGTATTAAGCATCTATAGTTATATGTTTGTCTGCATTAAACAGTGTTGGGCTCTAGACCAAAAGTCCGCTCTACTGGACTTATAAACTAGACTACTGGACTTATAGGTCCAGTGGACCAGTTTATAAGTCCAGTTCCAGTTCAATTTTACTGGACTTATAAGCAAGTCCAATTGGCTAACAGAACAAACGATTTGTTATTTGTTTACTTTGGATGCCTGATTAATTATTTGTTTCCATTCCACACTTTGTTTATTAGGCTTAAAATTCCAACAAATGTTAACTGGAGTTAAAATAAATAAATCATCAAAGGCTTATTAAGTCTTGAATTACTCTCTGGTATGCTACTAATTTTATAATTATGTAAAAAAAAGTTAAGCTATTATGAAGAGTTTGGTTGACATTCATATATATTGGACTCTATTGGGTTATGGAATTTATACTTTAAGAGTATCTATTAATACAAATAAGTACTGTAGATATAATATAGTTTGGCATTTGTAAAGATATCCAAAAGCAAATTTTACAAGGCTACAATGAAAAGATAGTCTGCGTATTGCTAAGGAAAAGGCACTCAGATTTTTATTTTTACATGCAATAGAATTATTCAGAAACCTTATAGGTACTGTGCATATTTTACTAGATATTATATTTATTAATTTACTAATTCATAATCTGAGAATTTGGTATTTGAAGAATATTTCATTATCAAAGAAAATCTTAGATTATAAAAGCAGATCAACAAGTTATGTATGATTGTGAATTCAACTGTTCTTGAAATGTTAGTTTATATAGAGTCATTTATACTTTATAATCTCTATTATTAATGAAATATATTTATCTCTTTTGATTAATTCTGTAATTATTGGAATATTCCAAAAAAAAAAAAAAAAGTAAAAATTTATAGAAGATATATCGTTTCAATATAATGAACTTTACAAAATAATTTGGAGAAACAGTCCTACTAATTGTCTAGAAACAAAATAAAATTCTCAATATTTTAAACCTATTTGCTTCTAATGAAACATTATTTGACGTCATTATAACATAACATTAGCCCAAAAAGTGAAAATTCTTCAAGTTATCAAGCACACGCATATTTTAGTTTAATGACAAAAAATTTAAATAGAAAACTAATCAGCATATGGAATTATAGCTTTTATAACATTCAAGATTTTGTATATAATTAATTATGATATAATGCTAGTGCAATTAATTTGTTACAAAACAAACATATTAACATATAAGATCAGTAAGTAAATAATTTATAAATTATAAATAATTAAAATTTGAGTATGACCTATTGGTGCTGCCATTCCTGATTTAACATAACATAATTGTGTAAAAACTTTATGAATTTTAATAGCACTGTTCCATAAAGAATAAAAGTAATATTGATAAGTACCGATAACAGAGAAAACATAAACTACCATACCAGGATATAAGAAAAAAAGGCAGGAAAGATAGAAAAAGAGAATAACACAGAATGCAAATTATAAATATAAATTCAAAGATATTTTTAAATTATTTTAGCTATTACAGTAAATTAATTTTTCTAAAATGCCTTATAAGTTCCTCAAAGGTGCTTGATCAAAAATAAAACACACACTTATACTATGAAGCGAATTCTTGTGGTATAGATGAATTCCTTTATAATGAAGCAAACAGATTAGATACTATCAAATTTTTCAGAAAAGGGAAACTTTGATATTTGACTACTAATTATTTCTATCATTTAAACTTATTGGTTTTGAAGTGTGATGGCATTCAAAATCGAAATTGCATAGTTATTTAAAATTTATACTAAATTTATATTCTATCCTTAATTTGCTATCAGCATCTAAAAAAGTGAGAACATTTTAAAGAAATTATCTTCGTTGTCCTACTTACCTACCCAGAAAATGAAAGGATTTGTATGCAAAGAAATTTTTAAATAATTTTGAACTCGGAAAGATAAACCTGACCCATGAATGAATCATTTTAGGATGTGTAATACAAATAGAAATAGAGTATGGTTTAGGAAAGTAGTGGAGAATAATATGTTAAATTAACAAACACGTGTGTATTGTTGGTGAGGTCACAACTAATTATAAGCAATATATCGTGTATAGTATGCAAATGTATATAAAATTCATGCAAATGCATAAAAATTTATGCAAATGTGATGTTAAAGATAACTAGACTTCAGGCTATAAAACTTACAATATCGGATCCAATTTAATGAATTTTATTAGGTTAAGTTTATAATATTAGTTTGATAGTTTAAATGCCCAAAGTCCAATATGTCGCTAAATAGCAAAATGCCAGTGATGTGAAATTTTTCTTTATTTTTTTTTTTTAAAAAAAAAATAAAAATACAAACAGATAAATAAATAAATTCGTTTTTAAAATATTATCCATTAAAAAATGAGTGAATAACTTTAAGCGACATCAGTTTGGATAAGGAGTCTCTCTATCGATGAATAGTTTTTTTGGTGATGAAAATTTTTTGATGATTCATTTAATACCAATAAAGAGGATAATTTTTTTTGAAGAAAATAATTCCTCCAAGGATACCAAAAATGCATTTGAAGAAGATAGGTTTTCTATGAATTCTTCTCAGGAAACTTATAAATATTAACCTAAACAGAAAGTTCTGAAATATTTTTGACCAAAATTTGACTGCTAAAGAAATAATTTATTCATTAACATCCACCAGCATTTAGAGAGGAAATTGCAATTTTTATTATATAAATGGATGGAAAAGTACAGATTCAGCATTTACATATATAAAATATTTATGTTATTTTAACTGTAACATAAATACGCAGTTAACTTATTTAGCTTTAAATTCAGTATTCTATGGGCAAGCTGTCTGGTCAATATCAAGCTACTTGTTATTATCTTGGTGATATTGATGTAACGAAAAAGGATAGAACATGTCAAGGAGTTAAATTATGTGAATTTGCAATTTCAGAACTTCAACAAATCAGTAGATCCTAATTCTGATTTACGGTTAAAGATAAATAATGAATTATCATCCGATAATGTAAAAATTAATACTTTTATGTAAGCCTCATAAATTTTTAATGCAAGCTTTAGTTATTTCAAGCGGTACAATATCTAATATAAAAAAACTTCTAAAATATACATACATTGTACTTTTTTTAAAAAAAATTATTTCTAAATTTTCGGTAATATATTTTTAATATTTGCTGTACATAAAACTAAATCTCAATTTAAAAAAATAGTGTACAATGTAATAGAACATCAGTGTTAATCATATGATAATATTTCCTCATCTTATTTTATTAGCTGTTATAATTGGTGAGATCAAGAAAAATTTTATCGCTTTATTATTATCAAAGAAAAATGTTTGTCTTAATTTATTTCAAGAACTTTTGGACAGGACATATAGTATAAAAAATATATTAAACTCTATTATCAATTTACTTACTTATATATTGAATCATTATATATAATTATTTATTAAAATTATGGTGAATTTCTATTATTATGTGAACAGAATTCAAAAAAAAAATTATCTACAAGGACAAGAGCTTTAGTGTTGTTTACAACTATTCATGCAATCTAATAATTTTAAATAATCTATATTAATATTAGAGTGTTGCTAATTTGCCCCCTGGTGATGTAACCACCCTATAATTTACCAATCAGGTCGCAGGATCTTGTGTAACAAAATAAAGAAAATTTTAAGAAAATTTAGAAAAANAAATAATTTTAAAACAATAAAAATATTAGAGTGTTGCTAACTTGCCCCCCTGGTGATGTAGCCACCCTATAATTTACCAATCAGGTCGCAGGATCTTGTGTAACAAAATAAAGAAAATTTTAAGAAAATTTAGAAAAAAATCAAATTATCAATATCGCAAAATTTTATTACAAAAACTAGCTTTGGGCTATTAAATAAAAGTTTTTGGCATTTAATTTTGCATATAAATAATCAATTCATCCTCTAACTTAATATACCTATACCCTTACTCTAACCCTAATCTTTAAAGAATAATTTTTTATATAAAAGACTTCTATAAAAATAAAGGGTGGTTAAAATTTATAACTTTAACCAGGTGTTAAAATTAGTTAAATTCTTAATATTAATATATTAAATTAAATATTAATTGCAATAATATTAATATTTTTCTTGAAATTTTTTGTTGAACAACAATCTAAATAGTTAAAATATGAGTATTTCAAAGTAATCTGTTTTTCAAATAAGTAGCTAGTAAGATTAATGAATTTGAAGTCAACAATTATGATAATAAAAATATAATTTGAATAAAATAGTTACTTATTATAATTAAAAAAAATTATTATAATTAAAGGTTATAGAAAATAGAAGACTTGATAGTAAAAATTGTTGATTTATGAAGTAAAAATGCTATACCTCTCTAAATGCAAGGTTTTTTTTATTGGACCCTTGCTATGCATTTAGAGAGATCTAACTATATATAAGAAATATAGTAGTTATTATATGTATTGACAAATCTTTTTGTGCACTAGGTCTTTTGATCTTTATTATATTAAGGTTTTCACTATACTATTTGTAATAATGAACCAATTGAACCAGATAAGCTTTCTCTATAAACTTATTTTCTTTATCTAAAAGTTCAAAAATTTCCTCTATTATATATAAAAGTCAAGATAATTTAAATTTATCTGTTATAATAAGCATTAGAAAATCACATAATAGGGTAAAATTTATACAAAAATTTTTGTTAATATATAAAATCAGTTGCTATATAAATTAGGCAAATTATTTTTGTAACATTAAATATACATATAATTCTATAAAAACCTAGGCATTTGTAAAGAAATTTGTACAATTCTTAATTTTGTAACTAGTGTATACATTTCTGAAAAAATCTTGATTTTTGGTGAAACACTTCTATTACTAAATTATATTGATATTATTATTTTTTTTATAATAAATAACTTTAAAATTTTTGTGAAGTCACATAATAAAATTATTTATGACTATTTGTACAAATATAATATATATATATAGTATGCTATATAGTTTTATATAAACAACTGTGATTTTTGTATTATACTCCTAAACCACACTCTATTAGTATTTGTGGCCATATAGTAGCAATTATAAATATTACAATAATTATTGATTTGAAGTTTATCAGATATCTGTTTTTGTTTATAATTAGCTATACTAAGCTTTTTTTGACTTGTTTTGTCATTCAATATATCTATATCTATCTATTTGCCATATGGAGGTGAGTCAGTAGAAAAGGGACAAATCATTTTTAGTAAAATTTTTTTAAATTTTAAATTAAAATATCTTGATAATTATTTGATCAAATTTTGCTAAAAATTTTTTTATTTTAATTTTGAATTATATAGAATTAAAATAAAAAAAATTATTAAATTTATTAAAATAGTTATTAAAATATTTAAGCTTAAAGTCAAGAAAACTTTTACTTAGAAAAAATTTGTCCCTTTTCTACTGACTCACCCCATATACTGTATTTAAAACAAATATTTATTTAATAAAACAATCAAACATTTCTAATAAACCATGGCCATTCAGGTTTAGATCAATATTCTATATTATTAAGGTTTTATTCACAAATTTAATATTATTACTTTCTCAATAAATAATCTTTCATCAAAATTCTTTTAGTATTTCTGTAAGCTGATAGGTATTGTTACAATAGTATATACTTATATGTGTAGTGTTAGTGTCTTTGCTACAAGGGTAAAACAGGTTAGGTTGTTATTACTACAAAAAAAAACAACATATACAACCATGCAACAAAACCAAAGTAAGGCAAAAGCATTTGGAAATATAAGGTGAGTTGGATTGTTACAGGTAAAAGATATATGAATATAACAAATGAGTGGTTTTGTAGGAGTCATGGGTTATCAATTTTTAAAGGAATATTCAAACTTTATTGCAAATTTTTATGAATTCAATATTCGATAATTTTACAACTTGGGTGAAATGCCATCTTATTTATAGAGAAATAGAAAGAAGAAAAAATAAAAAAAAAGAAGAAAAACTCTACTGTACTTTGTCATTCCTTATTGTATCATTTCTTTAAAGTTTTGTACAAATCACTTTTTTTATGTGACTATGATAACATACTATCACAGCAACAAACAATTTTATTCAATTTTGGTCTTTTTATTTGTTTGTTCTAAGCAACAAACATCACATAGTTGCTTCTTTGGGCTTTGTTTGGTCTGGTGAGCTAAGCTTTTTATGGTTCATTTCATGTATCTCATCTTTTTTTTTTTGTTATCAAGGTCTTGGGATACCTGTTCCAACCTTCTAATCCTAGTTTTGTTCACAGTTTTTTAATGTCTTTGTCTTGTTTTTCTTACTACTTCTTGGAGCTTTTTGGGAGCTAGAATTTGTTCATGTTCTTTGAAACTGCTTTAAGGCTTGTTTGTTTGTTGTTTTCTTTTTTTTTGATCTTTATGATCACATGGGTTACAGGATCTCTAATTTAACCACCAACAGCAGATAATTTGAACATAGTATTACAAGAACATAACTTTCTGTACTATATTTAAAATTTGTACTTCTATATATATATATATATAAATATTGAATTAAAAATTTTATTAATAATTCTCATTTAAAAATGTCCAGTGAAATTTCATAACACAACATAAAATTTATTTAAAACCAATTATAAATTATGAAGTCATCGAACTTTATGATTACTGTATTCTAAATTCAGCAAGATTCAATTGATTGGTTCAGAAACTCTTTAAAATCATTCAAAATAATGACTCAATCATTGTTCAAGAAATTACAGACTAAGTAATTTTATATATAATAAAATATTATATTTTTATTAAATTTATCCTTTATGATTTATGTTTTAATTTTGATTAAATTCTGCTTAAATTATACAAAAATCTTAGTATTTATAATAAGATGAAACTGACTTTCAATATCTTTTAGTTTTTGAATACCTCATAGTTGAAAATTAAGAGATTATTTACAAATTAATTTTTATAGACTTAATTAAATGCATAAATTAAATTTGGCACAATAATTAGCTATTAGTTGATGCAATAAAATTTATGCATGAAAATAATATTATATATGGAAACCTTGTAGCTATCAATTTATTGTATATATTATTTATTTATAATTTTTATCAGTTATTTTTTTTAATTGTCTTTATTAAATTTATTAATTTTTATAGAATTTAGACAATCTTTTTTTTTTAATATTAAGGGTGTAGCTCCTGCTCCAAACTTTATTAATACTTAAGCAAATTGACATATAGCGGTGCCTTTTATACATACATATTATATACAAGTATTAAGACTAGGACTTCAGGCTATAAAACCTTTTATCCACAGCTAAAACCCACCAGAGCCTCCCATATTCCCATTTATATAGTTGACCTGAATTTGTACGTCCCTTTTCAACCAACAATCAGCACCCACATGTCCGCCACTTTACCCACATTTCCTAATTCATCACTTTCAATTTGGTGTGTGTTGCCAGGTAGGCACTTTATGCTTCCAAGTTGGTATACCCGAAATCTGGTTATCCAGAAAATCCCTTACTAGCGTACTTCTCGGGGGTTCGTATCTCAAGCCATGCAGCTGCCTCTACCACATTGGGTAAGTATCTCAAGCCTGTATGCTGCCACAACTAGCCAGTTTCCTGCGACTTGAGGACCTAGGATTTAGCATTCTGAATTTGAAAATGTGCGAACGACTGTACTTCCAGCTAGGGTGGCAAGGACCTGGGCTTTCGCAAATGCTTCCAGTGCTGAATATAGTTGGATAGCATCATGAGGCTAGGGAGAACCCGATCACCACTGCATGCACTTATACCTGCATATATCCGTATTGGTGGTCCCAAATCCTTTTAGCGTCCGAAGACTCCCATATTGGTATGCCCAGAGCTCCGTTGGGTCTTGACACGTACACACCTCCATGTTTCTGCTTCTTATTGGCTGATTAGTTCTGTCTTCCCTTGTGAAGTTCACTAGACCCCAGTACCTGGTCAGTCACTCTTTGGATCCTTTTCCCAAGTTATCCCAGACTACCAATCCAGTTGGCCCGGAAGGATCAGTCTGCCAGGCTTTAGGTGCCTAAGGTCTCCCTTTTCTTGGTTCATGCTTCCATAACACATGACCTTTTTCTCTGGTACAACTCCGGCGGCCAGGTTGGTGGGCCCCCTTTTTCCATAGGGGCTCTTGCCCGTCCAGTTTCCTGGTCAGTCAACGCTAAGATCCTTTTCCCCAGTACTGTCGAAAGTCCAGCTACCTCTCCACTCAGAACTTGCCAAACGGGTTTCAATTGTTCTGGTCCCTTGGTTTTAACCAAGGTTACAGGTAATCTACCCAACCGATCGATGAACAAATATTATGTAACACAGGCCTATTTTTCAATTCGTCTCCAGTGGGATTTGAACTCTAGACCTGCTGCTTGGGAGTGACAACAAGACAGCTTATCTATGTCGCCACACCCTAATTTAGACAATCTTTTAGTTTATAATAATATCATAAAAATAATAATTTTGGGATTTATAGAAAATTTTATAAAGCATCCAATATATCAAATAATCTTTTGAGAAACTTATCATATGAGAGGATATCAATAGTAAAGAGACAAATCTTTTCTAAATAAAAGTTTTTTCAACCAACTTTAAGTTAAAATTACTTAACAACTACTTAACCAAAATTAATCAAAATTTTTTTATTTTATTTTTTATAGTTATAGAATTAAAAACAAAAAAAATTTATTAAATTTGATTTGGTAGTTGCCAAGATATTTTAATTTAAAATTTTAAAAAAAGTTACTAAAAATGATTTGTTCCTTTTCTATTAATGTCCCCTTATATATTGATCCAAAATGACTTTAATCTATATATTCATATAAAATAACAAAAAATCAAACATATATAGTATAGATATACTTTTGTGGGTGATCTCTAGTGGGCATCCTCTATTTGAAACTGCATATTAATTTTCAGAATTGGCTTTTAATATTCTAAATGGTACCAGAGAGAAACCTATATAAGAAATACCAATAGTTTATTGTCTGAAGTGCAGTAAGGACACACCTGTATGAGTAAACTTGAATGCACGTCTATGCAATGTTAGTCAGATATGGGCAATAAAATTTGAGGATTAACAGTTTCCATGATGATCTGCAGTCAGTATAACAGACCATATTTGGTGTTACACATTTGCACTATTTTGCATATTCGTATTAAACAGCTATTAATTAAAAAATTATGTATTAATATTGCTTCAGACCCATATCAGATTTTGATTTCTAGTATTAATTATATATCTGTACTATATAAATACTTACATTTGTAAGTTATTATTTGAACAAAATTATATTCGCACATGTAGTATTCAATACCAGTAATATGAAATATATAAATCAAAATAATTTTATAAAAACAAAAATTAAATATGATTTATATTGGGGTTAGAGTTGAGACATAGAATGGAGCAAAAGCATAGTTTATACCAAAATTTCACAAGAGATTTTTTTGTTAGAACCCCAAAGGTGGTTTTATAACCAAATTTTTGTGTTATAATCATTTTTTAAAATTATCAGATCATCACATTACACTATAGTTTATAATATAAATAATAATAGTATTGAATACAAGTGGTATAATTTAACAATGCCATATTAGAATATACAATTTATTTATTATTCTTTTTTGTAATTAATACTAAAAAAACAGATGCCCATTAGTGTTCAAAGCCAAGAATAAACATTGGGCTGATCCATGTTGATCTCTATAGCTGATTAACTGCACGTGACTGGAATCCAACACAAAATCATGTCCAATGGTGTACTATAGAGTGCTCGCTACACTTCAGAAAATTATTAGATTGCTAGCAAGAAGATCTAAAAAACTTTCCAACATACAAAAAGTTGCAAATTTAATCAATTATAAAATATTTTAACAACCAAAATTACCCATAAATGATAAATCATATAAATCATATAAATTTTTTAAAAAAATAGTTGAAGAATTATGAGATTTATTTATTAAAGAAAAAAAAGAGAAAACTGCTATAATGATTTTTAATAGAATAGATAAATTTATAGAAAAATGACAAAAACCAGAAAATATTATTGATTAGTATTTAAATAATCAAATTAATTCTATATTACAATATATTCTTGCAGCTTGTTATTATTATAGAACATGAGTTACAAGAAATAAAAAAAGTTTTTGAATTTAGTCAAAAATTTGTTAAAGGTACAGTCAGACCTCCCTATAGTCACACCCCATATAGTCACACCTCTATTTAAGCACCCAATTTTGTGCGACAGTCTTAAACATAGTAAAAAACCTCATTATAGTCACAAATCGCTTATAATCACTATCACCATGAAAATTTGATTTTTTAACAATTTTATTAATAAAAAACCCTCATTATAGTCACCAATTTTAACTATATATGGATTATATAATCTGATTGGCCAATTTTTATATTCATGTATATTTAAAATTATCTATTAATTGATAATCCGCCTGTCAACTGGAGAGTGATCCTATAGGCGAAATGTGGAGTGCTTCCATCTAAAATTTTTTCCTTACTAAGTTAATGATACATGTCACTAATTGAAAGTTGTAGAGCTCGTCGAGACGCATCTAATGGCAGTTAGATTATCCAAATCGGCACAGTGGATGGCGAATTATCGTCGAAAAACGATTGGCCGACTATATAAAAATCCGTGATAGAGATTACATAGGCGAAGTGTGGGGTGCTTCTATCTAAAACTTTTTTCCTTACTAAGTTAACGATGCATGCCCACTAATTGAAAGTTGTAGAGCTCGTCGAGACGCATCTAAAGGTGGTTAGATCATCCAAATCGACCCAGTTGGTGGCGAGATATCGTTGAAATACGATTGGCCGACTATATAAAATCTCTTATGTAAACAAATATTGTTTACATAGAGATTTTATATAGTCGGCCAATCGTTTTTCGACGATATCTCGCCATCCACTGGGTCGATTCGAATGATCTAACCACCGTTAGATGCGTCTCGACGAGCTCTACAATTTTCAATTAGTGAGCATGTGTCATTAACTTAGTAAGAAAAAAGTTTTAGATGGAAGCACGCCACATTTCGCCTATAGATGACCATAATGAGGTATTTTATTTATAGTCACACCTCTTTACAATCACCAAAATAGGGTGCGACGGACCTGGTGATTATAGAGAGGGACGACTGTAATCTTATAATTGGCTCAGTATTTGTTATGCTAAAGGTTTAAGTATTCAAATTAATAAAAAAGACATTTAAATGTTTTCAAAAAGCTGCTAATAGTGGTGCATTAGGATTTTATAATTGTGCATATCATTATGAAAATAGTGTAGAAACTGAAAAGGATGAAATCATAGCTTTTAAATTATATCAAAAATCTGATAAAGATAAATATATTAGTGCTTATAATAACTTAGGCTAATGTTATAATATAGGTAGAGGAACTAATATTGATAAAAAGAAGGCATTTATATATTATCAAAAAGCTGCTAAAGAAGGTTTAGTGCTAGACAATATAATCTAGCTGTTTGTTATGATGGAACTAAGGTAAACAAAAGAAAGACTTTTAATTGTGCAAAGAGTGGTTATAAATTCATATATAAACAATTTGGTAAATGTTTTAATTTTGAAATAGAAACTAGAGTAGATGAGAAAAGACTTTTAAATGTTATCAAAAGGCTGCTAATAGTAATTTGTATAAGACCATGTAGTTATATAATAAACTTTAGTTGGTTTATCTTTAGTTGGTTTATTTACGATAGGTTTATATTGTTTAATGTTTATATTGGCTTTTAACACTTAGTTTCTAAATATTAATATAATAAATTTACTTCATAACAATATTATTTATATAAACTAAACATTTAATTACATAACAATATTATTTATAATAAACTAAACTTTTAATTAAATAAAATTTTAAATAAGAATTTTTTATATACAAAAGTATATATGGTATGGGTATTATAAGTGCAGGCATATTAGTATAATTTGTCTTTATAAGCACATAAAAATCCTGATCCAAATTAGAAGTTGGAACTGAATTTAAATATTCGAGTTTATCACATCAAAATTCGACTTATCACATCAAAATTCGAGTTTATCACATTAATTATTAATAATTGATGTAATAAACTCGAATTTTGGTATGATAAATCGAATTTTGATATGATAAAACTCAAATATTTAAATTCAGTTCCAACCTCTAATCCAAATTATACATACAACAAAGAATTTGAAAGGTCTTAAGAATTTTTATCTAATAATTAGATTTGGATAAATTGGGATTAGACAATAATAGCTTTATTTTTGATTTTGATTTTGTCAAATATGCTAAGATTTTTGTGCAAACATAAGCAGTAAACAAAACTAATCCAAAATATTTGCATTATTTTTTTTGCTTATTATGTGAATTGAAAAAACTAACATTTAATTAGTCTTAATATACCAATAGCATTAGCTTTTCCCTACAATTTATTGAAATTAGCCAATTTGTTTACTGGTTTTTTTTACAAAGTGGATATTCTTATGCATTCTTTATTAAATTTATTATGTAATTATATAGTACAGAAGTTTATTACAGAGAACCCTCCCTAAATGCATGCTCTTGGGACTGAACTTTAATGATGTGCATTTAGAGAACAATAAAAAAAAGTGCATTTATGGAGGTTATCTATATATTTGGGCCCAAATTTAAGCGTGCATTTAGAGAGGGTGTGCACTTAGGGAGGGTGCACTTAGGGAGGGTTCTCTGTATATTAAATTATTTATATTATAAATAAAATAATTAGACATTGCTTAAATTATTTCAGAAACAAAATTTAAAATTTATTTAAAGAACTATTTTATATTTCAATTATAATTTATTTAAGTAATATTATTTGACATATACATGCACCTAAGTGTATTAAATTTTCTAATTTATTAAATTATTAGAATATTATTAAATTTTATTATCAATTTATACAAACTAATTATACTTATTGAACATGCTAAAAAGTTAAAATAAAAATCACAATTATTAATACATTATAAAAAGCACTTTAATGTGTTTTTATTATTATTATTAATATTATTTTTAAAATTTTATAACTAGCAAAATGTAAATTAATTTGAACATTCAACTAACTAGACTCATCTAAACTTTTGCTTAAAGTTTAAAAAACTATATTAATTACTGTATAAAAAATTTTTGCTAATAATAGAATTAATAAAATTTTTATTTAATTTATTTAATATATTTGGATTTTTAAAATAAATAATATATATATAAAATTTATTAATTTAGCAAGTATAAAATTAAATAATTTTCAAAAAAAGAATTCACATCTCTTTCTGCTGATCCTTTTACAAAATTGAATAAACAAACAAATATAGGCTAGGATAGTTTGGTCACTAGCTAACATATAAAAATTCACTACTAAAAGAAGAGGCCCTCCTAAAAAGACCCTAACTTTGTTAGAACACCAAGGAAAAAGAAGTGGTCCTTCACTGAGTAGATTACAAAACGTGACTTTTGGAAACAATTTTTACAAAATTTTTGGGAAAATTGGCTAGATCTGAATTGTAGATCACTAAACTAAGACGCGTACACAACAAAATACAACAACAAACAAACAAACAAATGCTTTCGGCAAACAAACAACAAAACAAACACATAAAATGCCAAATCTAGAAAAGCTTAAAGGTTTTTTCAACTTCAGTAATAATAGAAGATCAGCACTATACAGTGAACTTAATTCAACTATTTTACAACAAGATAAAGGAATAGCAAAATTCTTAGGCACAACAAATGCCCAACTTATAGCCACAATCCATGAGGCAAATCAAGTATATGAATGAGTACAATATAAAAAATCAAGGCAGCAAAGTCAAAGTATAACGGAGGAGAAAAAATACTTAACAGAATGTGACATCAACTCTAATACATTGTATTTGAACAACAAAAGAAACAGCTTTGCACCTGTAAATATGAAAACTACCACAAGGAAAACAGCTACAGCAATGAATAAAACTAGTAACGAAGCTCAAACTAATAATATGCAAATCGACAACAATAATATGGTACAGAAAAGAAGTTCTTCAGAGAGGGAAGATGCAACGAACACAGAAGAAGCTACTGAAGAAATTAAAAAGAGCATAATGTTTGAAAACGAATGTAGCATATTGAATTATGGTACTGAAGCTCTCTTGGAAAATATTATTCCAAATATACACAAACAAAAGTAAGGAGAGAAACAAAGAAGAAACACAAAAAATATAAAGATATTTACAACTTAGTTTGGGCTCCCAAAGGTAGATTCATTGCCAAAAACTATATAAAGGAAAATACTGATAATTATATACATGCTTCTGAAATCAACTTGATATCTGGGCACACATGAATAGGTCACAATATTGTTTTACTATCTGGGATATACCAAAAGAGATTAACTGGTGTGAAATCAAAAGACACTTGGAATATTTTGGCGAGGCCTATTTTATGGAAGAATAGCCAAACTTTACAACCAGAGCACTATACATTAGGATTATAACCAAAATAGAAAAACGAGAGGCATCTCTAAGAGAACATTGGTCAATTGTTTAAGTCAGAAGAAAACGTATATTGTAATACCAGGTAGATTTGATATTGCTGAACTGGAAAAAAGGAACAATTATAGGGGCATAATACATAATATACAAAAAGAGTGTCAGAGAGTCTTCTGCTTCTACAACTAAAGAAGTACAAAGTTCAAGCTGTACAAATTCTAAACAATAGCAATGGCAACAGAGCAAAAAAAGCATATGGGGTGTCCCCAATTAAAAGGGCTCATTTTTACATTCATCTTATTTTGAGATAATTAAGTTTAACCATTTGTTTTGATTTTCGGACTGATCCGTGATTAACCAAATTTCACACTTTTGATTGGTTAAATGTAGCAGGTGACTATCAGGTAGTCTGTGATGTGCTTGGCCTTAGACAAGTTCGTTTAATATTTCTTTTACATTATCTCTATTTTTTATTATGCAAATCGACTTTCATTTATAATTGAAAAATGTCAATCATGTTAAAATTTATATAAATCTAATAAAAACTCAATTTTTGAAAAATTGTAAAAATGGGCCCTTTTAATAGGAGACACCCCATATATATATTTTAGCTCTGAACAAGATAAAAAAGCAGCTCAAAGATACAAGTATATATTATTACTTCGACACTAAGTTGTTTAGGCATAACTACATAGAAAGAAAAAGAGAAAAAATCTTTTATAATTATCACTAGTACCAACATAAGAAGAAAACCATAGAGAATAACAAAAGAAAACCAATATTAAGAGAGATAGAACAGTTCAAAAAGATTAAACTGAACAACTTATCCAACTAAAGGATGACAATGGAGCAAATTATAGTGACCTAAATGACAACAAGGTGAACCAAATACACACATATAGAGAACTGTTCAAAATATAAGTAAAAGCAATCACGAAGTTAATAGAATCGCAACTGGAACAAACAGAGAAGAACTAGGCAGAAAAAGAGGAAAACAAGTAGAAATGAAAAAAGAAGATGAAAGTGAGATTGAGAAAATCTTAACAGAAATGCAAGAAAAATTTAAAACAATAGAGCACATACTATCAATGCGCTCCTGAAAGCCGTCCTAGTCCAATTACAGGTAAGAGGGTTGCAAGACACCCAATTGGCAGAAAAACATTGCCAAACAAAAACATTAGATGCAAAATTAGAACAATTAAAAATAGGTTTTCATAATATTAATGGGATAAAAGGAAATAGAGCAAAACTACAAGAACTTATAGACTTTAGTATAGAACAAAATTTGGATGTAATAGGGATAATGAAAACAAATACCAACAAGAGAGAAGCAACTTTCTTTGAAATTAACTAGAGGTACTATAGAGATTTCTGAACAAAAGACATTATAGAGAAAAGAAAAGGTTCAGGAGTGGGACTGATAGTCAGAAAAGAATGGCAAACTCACCTTACTATAGTAGTAGTAAAAGATACATATGCTCTTAAAGCAGTATTTAGATTTTAAAAAAACAATCTTAGTTGTATGGGTAGTATACTTTCCACCAAACGACAAAAATATGCAAAGAAAAATTTAATAGTATATAACAGAGGATATCGCTAAAAGCAAATTAAATACAAGAGTAATTATAGAAAGTAACTTTAATGCAGAAATTGGAGGAGAAGTAGATGCAAGCACTACCTAGAATGACAGTGAAACAGAAGTTACAGAAAATTACAGAAGAAGTAAACTTCCTTTGCTTAGATGGTTACAGAGAGTAGGCTATGCAGAAGCATATGTACTAATTAATCTACAAACGTTCAAACCAATATGGGCCAATCACAAATAATGTTCAAAAATAGACCATATCTGGTTAGACCTGAAATTAAAGATCTTGTGCTAGATAGTAATATAGAATATATGGACCTGGTCACAGGGAGTGATCACAACCTGATATTGGCAAAACTGCTACTAAGCCCCATTTTATACTCAAACTCACTCGCAGAGCAAAGGAAAAAATTCTCTGGCCAACGGAAAGTCTGTCAGTACAATAAGATGACCAATGAAGATTGGGAAAACTTCACTGCACTTTTAGAAAAATATATTGAAGAATTTCAAAGAAAAGAATTAAAGAAAGGTGTAAAATATACAAGTCGGCCAAGAAAAAACTGGATAAACGAAGTGTGAAAAAAAATTGCAGAGCTCATAGGTCAAGCTACAAATAAGTCAATTCCATTTAAAAAAATTAAAAACACTAGTAAAAAAAACAAAAACAGGTTATTTGAAACCCGAGGTACAAATGGATCAAGCAGCTGAGACGAATTGGATGCAGAGCATAAGTGAACTTGGATACAAAAATAGAAGACATAGACCAGCTCTTGGTAAACACTAAAATTAAGCTAATAAATACAAACAATAATACAAAAATCCAAGTGATAGGAGATAGATGGACAGAGCAATGGTTAGAAGGTTTTAAGGAATGGATAAAAGTAATAGAAAAGAAAATGGTCTCTGAACAAAAAATAGAACAAGAAAAAAAAATAAGAGAGAATATCGAAAGAAGGTTCAGAATGATAGAGCAGAAAGATAAGAAAATGCTCAATGCATACTAGAAAGACCATGGAATAAAATAGAAATAGAAAGAATACTTACAACACTAAACAATGAAACAGGAAAAAGAGAACTTGTATACGAACCTGACAAAGTTAAAAAAGCAGTTGATGAGTATTTTATGAAACAGTTTATAGATAGACCAAAGGTCCCAGAGAAGAAAAAAGAAGAATAGAATGAAGAATATACCCGCAAGTATATATTCAACAAGAATGGTATAATGGTATCTTCGACAAAATTAAGGAAAGAGAATGGAGAGAAATGCTCCAAAAGACCTCTAATAGCTCAATGCTAGGATTATCTAATATAGTTATACAATTTTGAAAAAACTTGGTAAAAGAGCCACTAAGCTCCTTCTAGACCTTCTAAACACAATTTTAAATGAAGGGAAAATGCTAAAGAAATGGAAAATTAGGATGATATTCCCAATCCAAAAATGGCAGAGTGGAACCTGCAGCTCGAAAATTCTAGGCCGATTATACTGCTGGAAGCAGCAAGAAAAGGACTTATAAGAATTATCCAGAGAAGACTAAGTGATATTATCAAATCATACAAGATTTTGCGAGGACCAAATTTCACTGAGCTACAAGGAGAATGCACTCAGGATCCAATTCATATCATGAATGCCTTATCGAAGCAGCTAAACAAGAAAATAAAGAAATATGGATAACTCTTATAGATATTAAAAAAGCATTAGATACTGTAGATCTTAA
This sequence comes from Gigaspora rosea, assembly GCA_003550325.1. NCBI lineage: Eukaryota > Fungi > Glomeromycota > Glomeromycetes > Diversisporales > Gigasporaceae > Gigaspora > Gigaspora rosea. Next base: position 54,542 of record QKWP01001044.1, read on the forward strand.
GAAGCTACAATTAGCATTAGGGAGGATTAAAATCCTGAAGAAGTTAGAAAAATTTCTTATGAATATGTTCACAAATAGACAAGTCAAAGTAATTACAAAGTTTGGTCTGACAGAAGGTTTTAGTCCAGGACAGGGAATAGACCAAGGGGAACCCTTTTTTATAGAGAATTTACTTTGACCCGTTATTATGCAAACTTCACAAGTATAAACAGGGGCAAAAGCAAAATTAGAGTGGCCAATAGAAATAACCCAAGGCAAAAAAGAAAAAGAGAAAATTTGTGTAGCAGGCCTGGCATATGCAGATAACACTGCTCTGATGGCAAACACTAAAACAAGTATGCAAACCCTAGTTAACACTGCAGAATCCTTCTTTTGACTAAACAACATAGAGATAACAAAAAAAAACAGAATTATTAGTGATAAATGGAAAAAGCAAAATAGAAGAAAAAGCGATCTTCATTAAAGAAGGAAAGGAAAAAATATCAGCAAAAAAAAAAAAAAGGAATTAGTTCGATATCTTGGGGTCTGGCTGATGGTAGCAGACCCAAAAAGATCAATCAAGAAAAGACTAGAAATAGAAATTAAGCAAATGGCCAATCTGCTTAATAGGAAAAAAATCTCAATCGAATATATAAGATATATAAATAATATGATTATACTTCCTAGAGCTGAATATAAGCTAAATACAGTAATTTTATTTAAGGAAGAATGCAACAAACTACACCAACCAATAATAAGGGTAGCAAAGTGGAAAGCAGAACTTGCCTCAACTGCTTCAAATACCATTCCACTACAAAGTGATATTTGGAGAATTAACTCTCTATGGAGCGGCATATGGAGCATATAATCACAGAATGGGTGATAAAAATAAACAATCCAAACCTTGTAGGTGACCTCACCAGAATGAGACTTAGAGATGCTCAACTCCTATTAAGGACCACAGTACCTATATGGACCTTAAACAGCAATGAAATTAAAAAGATTAAGTAGAAAAATAATCTGAATGTGAGCAATTTATTAATGGCAAAGAATATGGGTATTAGTATCCAAAATTTCAAATAAGAAAAAGACTGGACCATTAGAGCATACAGTAAAGCCAGCATAGAGATAAAAAGCCTATTATCTAAGAAAGATTTTGAAAAAGGCACCCACGCACTTTGTGAATTGAACCTATGGTTCGCTGAGCAGTTAATTACGAGACAGGATAATACAATGCTTACATGGCAACAAATTAAAAGGATTCATGAATTAGAAATGAAAGGAAAAACACCCATATGGTTTAAGAAATTAGAGGAAACAATATTAGAAGACCAAATATCCCGAATCCTGAAGAATCAAAGAAGTTTATACTCAACAGAAGAAGATAAATGAATCCCAAATCAAGCCAAAAAAAAGAAAAATGACATACAAAAGATCAAAGAAAAAATGGGTGATTGGACAAAAGAGAAATAATATGGGATCATTTTTCGGCAAAGTGGAAAAAAAATCTCTAAATAAAAAGGTGCACATTTTAGAATAGGAGGAAAACAAAGAGAATTTGGTATATGACAACTTATTGAGTTCAAGTATAACTCCTACAAGTAAGATTCTCAAAATAAGAGAAAATGAAGTAGAAAACGTGAGTCCATGGATAAAAAGGAAAAACGAAGGAGGATGGGTCACAACAATCGGCCTTAAACATCTCAAAAATATGATAGCCCCAGAAAAGAAGACTAGAGAAAAAAAAATCTGAAGTAGAACACGTGACCCTTGCAGAAAGTTGGGACGTATATCTGATTCAAAATTTAGTAGAAAATAGAGAAAAACAACAAGAACTCATGCAGGCACTAGAGAAGAACCAGGTATACAATGTAATAACTTACTATACTAATGGCTTACTCAGAGGAGGAGGTATAGAGGATCACAAAGCAGGTATGGAATAATTCAAGTAGATAGTAAGGGTACAATAGTTAGAGATCTTAAAGGCAGAATCCAAGGGTGGTTTTCTTCAACAAGATCAGAACTTATGGCAATTCTGGAAGCGACTCTGATAACTCGAAGCAATAGTAAACTAGACATTTTTACTGACAGTCAAGTAGTGATTCACATAATTAAAAAAAAGCTGGAAAATTAAAAGCACAAGAAGCTGGTGCAAAATAAAAAACCCAAGCATTCTAGAAACAATTGTTAAAATACTAGACACAAAGAACATAGATTTACAACTTCACAAAGTAAAATCACATGCAAAAAATGTGCTAAATAACCTAGCTGATCAGGCAGCAAAAGAAGGTGCACAAGAAAGAGAAATAATTTCGATCAATGTAAATGAGATTCAGGGAATGGTGCTAAGACCTACCTAGAACAATATCACAATTGAAACCCTGATCCATAGTTTTCTCAAAATGCTTATACAAACTTTTCACAAAGTGGACTGTCTTTTTATACAAAATACAAAGGACAGTATTCATCAAAAAAAAGCAGAAAGTCAAGACTAGAAGATATTTCGAATTTGTGGAAAAAGAAAAGAAAAGAAAAAGCATGTTCTTTCAGAGCGAATAAGAAATGGGGGTTCAGATTAAAGAGCTTAAGCAGTTACTGCCCACACTAAGTCTACGCAAAAGAAACTGAGAAGATCCTTACAAAACGGCAATATGCAGAAAATGTAAAAAAAAAAGAGGATTTCGAGCACCTAACAACATGTGACATTGACAAAGCATTTTGGTCTAAAAAAGAAGTCGATAGTAAAAGAAATCTGATCAAATCATTTCATCATCCCCTCTGAGATATTAATTTCTAATCTTAACAACAATCTGATGCTAACTTATCCTGATGATGAACTACTACTAGACGATATTAACAATACTAGCACTAATTTAAATACAATTTCTTTACTAGAAGAAACTTCTACAAACCTACACTCAGATACCTCTGAAGAATATAACCCACAAGCATATTATAACAAATTTCTTTAACACTACAGATTACAAACCCTCTCTTCACCACAAACTGTAGGCTCATTTTTAGAATATATACAAGAAAACTACCCAATGTACTACAGCAACCAATATATTAGGATCTCTATAAAACCTCATCTATGAATTAGTTATTAATTTATGGAGGCACATATTTACCTACCATATGAAGATTTCCAGCCAGGTCACTTCTTCTCACCCTTTGAGGACCTGCATGTATTTCGCAATCTTGAACTAAAATCACATACTAGTTTTAACTCATATTCTAGCAATAATAACAATTTCCAATTACCAGCTTCTATTGATGACTTCTTTGATCATACACTTTCTCTTACTTCACTATCTCATAACAGTCCACCAACTACAAATAACAACCCTTTAATATCTTCAAACTCTCAATCTACTCGTGACTTACATATTAATATCGCTACTCACAATGGTAGAGGTTTTAACTCAGCTTCTAAGAGACAAATATGGCAAGATTATTGCATCAACTACAATATTTCTATTGTTTGCATTACAGAAACCAAAATTTCACACAAAACCAAACTCTCATTTTGTAACAACAATTTATATACATATTATTGGGCTAATGCTGATAGTTCAATAGAAGGTGCTGCTGTCAACCTAGATTTCTACCTCCTTAGAGAAATCTTAGAGACAGAGCGACTAATGCAGGGAGACACTTTATGTAATTCACACTAACTACTGTGGTATGCAAGAGTCGGAAGGGATACTGTTATTTGGTCAGTATTTTGTAAAGAGGCTTGGGGGATTTGCAATTACGAAAGAGGCCACAATTAATAGTATATGAGGATACTAGGAATTGTATCAAATGTATTTCAGTGAAGACACACTACTTCACTATTCTTTATTCAATAAACCAGAGATTATTCACTCTGCTTTTTTAGCAAAGGAAAAAACCTTGAGTATTTATACATGTTTGTCCAATATAAATAAATACAATAAGAAATAAAGAAATCTATATAATCGATAGATTTGATATATGCTAACACTAAATATAATAAATATAATGAATATAATAAATATAACACATATATCCTAAATATCAGCTATATTAGATATGTTAATTATATCTGTCAAAACTGTTATGTCCAAAATGTCCAATATGTCTAAAATGTCAGACATATCTGTGATTAACTGAAATGTCTAGGATTACTCGAAATGTCCGATATTTCAGTGTCACGGGTGGCGCAGTATTGATCGACCAATAAGATTTGGCGCAGTAGGACGTTTTGTAAAGACCAATCATTCAGTTTTGACTAGGATGAGCTAGAACGGTCCAATCGAGATGATTTTGGTACCATTCGAAAGGTCTCATCGAGGCGGTCACGATAGTGGTAGTTTCGTTAAAATCGGATCACGGGGTCAAGAGTTATCGTCGTTATACGTTTCATACGTTTTTACAGGTCTAACACTGCTATTATGATTTGTAACTATCTCAAACCTTATGTTCATAGCTGTCATACACACCCAGGAGGTGCAATTGCACTTGACCTTTTCTTTAAAAGCAATATCAAGTTACGAGTTATTTCTGTTTATTTATCTTCAACTGATACTATCAAAAGAAATAATACTCAGAACACTGTTATTAACTGGATTTTACAAGCTCGACAACTAAATATTCATCTTATTATTCTTGGGGACTTTAATACACAGGACAATACTATAAGCTCTTCTTCTTCCAAATACAAACTTATCAACTTTATACATCATACAAACATGTTTGACATAGGTGCACATTTTAACAATACACATTATATTGGTCAAATAATCTGGCTCATAGTAGAATTGACTACATATGGACAGATTCATTCAACATACAATTTATTCTTTCATATGTCCTTGATAATAGTCAGACTAGTACTCTTAGTGATCATTCTATTCTTTTTTCTTCCTGAACATTTTCTAATGCTTATAGCAAACCCCTCGTATGCATACTAGTGTTAGTCGAAGAATTTTTAACTACAAATCTATATCAACAGACCAGTGGACAGAGTTTTCAGAGTGTATTACCCAGCTATTTTTGTAGCACAATATACCCATTTCAGTAAACACTCATGAAAATATTGATACTACTTGACACAAAATTCAACACTCTATTCTACAAGCAGCAATCCAATTAATTCCAAACAAAATATCTCACAAACGTAGCTATAACCATAAATATACACCACACTGTACCGCTCTTTATACTGGACTCAAAAAATTTGGCCACCTTATTAAAAAGATTAAAAATACCTCAAAACTTTACCTTCCACATATTAACTCACATATTCTTTCTATTAATTCCTACACTAAAGCCAATCGGAATTCTCTATCACTTGATACTGCTAGTACTCAATTCTGGCTTCAACATGCCTATAAAGTCTAGAAACAAGTCGATCATGCATACCAGTTAGAATACTCTCTTCTTCTTCGACAACAAATTAATCATGCCTCTGAAAAATGATGTGAAACTCTAACTTCAAACCTAAACAAGCTATTAATAGCGTTCTTGATTGGTACCAACCTCCTATACACTTTTTGAATATTAAACTCAATAATCAACTTGTTACAGAACCTAACTTAATCAAACAGCATATCAAATCACATTACTATAATTGGACTGCTCATAGACCTATTAACCAATTTCTCTTTGACAATTTTAGGTATCAAGATTATCAGCCTTTTCCTCATATCAATCCTGCCTGGTATACCTCTCTTACTGTCCTTATTACAGAAGAAGAAGTTCTTCAAACAATATCCAAACTCCCAATGGCAAAGCCTATGGTCCTACAGGAATTAGCTATGAAATGATCAAACACTTTGGTTCTTATAGGGGACGTCTAAAGCGGGGGCAACTCGTATTTCTTAATAATTTTCTCAATTAACTTTAGGGTTAGGGTCATCTTATATTAAGGTTAGGCTGGTTTTTAGATAGTTATATATAAGCAAAATTGCTTTCCCGATATTTTTACTTAATCTACCTGAGGTAGGTTTAGACTGCCGTTTTTAGTATTTTACTTAACCAGCAATAATCAAAATTCTGTAATTTGATTGGCTGTGATCACGTGAATTTGCCCCGCTTTAGACGACCCCTTCTTATGGTATTACTACACTTATTGCTTTGTTTAACCGATGCCTTTCTGAAAATCGTATTCCTAAACTATAGAAACATGGAAGAATTTTTTCTATTCGAAAAAACAACACTTTTGAGGGTAATCTAAATCTTACAAGACCTATTAGCCTTATTGAACACATACAAAAACTTTATACAAAAATTCTTACTAATAGACTGAACCAAGTTTTTTCAAAACATACTATACTATCTCCTTATAACTATGTTGCACTTCCAAACAATAGCACTTCTATTCCCATTCACATTCTAAACAATCTAATTGAAGATACAAATTGTAAACACAAAGAAATTTGGCTATTTTCTCAGGATATGAGCAAAGCTTATGATTCTGTCAACTTTACACTTTTTAAACATTCTCTCACTTGCCTTAATTTACCATCTAGTATAATTAACATCCTTCTGGATTTACTAACTGACAGACAAAATCAAGTCATTACTAATCTTCACCTTACTGCACCTTATCAGGTCCAGAATGGTATAGATCAGGGTGAAACTATTACTCCTCTTCTTTGGAGAATTTACTATAATCCCTTAATTACTCATATCCATACAAATACACCCAGTTACTTAATTGGCACATCTTGGATAACTAATCTCAAATACCAGACATTTGACAAAATCCAAACAAAATGCTCTGTTCTGGCCTATATGAATGATACTTTGTGGATTGCCTCTTCACAAACTGAACTTACTAGAATGATCTCTATTGCAGAATCTTTCTATACTATGGCTAACATTCAAGTTAATCCATCTAAATCCATTCTATCAACTAATTTGAAAGTAAATAACTATACTCCTATTATTTTTAATAACCATGCCCTTCCACTATGGCCATCATATCAACCTTTCAAATTTCTTGGATGCTGTCTTACACTTGACAACAAATAATCAAAGCAAACATGTCTATTAATAACATAATCTTCTCAGCTTATCAGTATTTCCAGAACTAAAAAAAATACTGATACACAAGCACGATATATTATTAATACTGTTATAATTCCTACTATGGAATATCGTATACAAAATATTGTTATTAACAGATCAGCTTGTAACAAGATCCTTTTACACCATATAGGTCTAGTCAAGCACAAGGCCAAACTAAGCCGCACTATTCCAACTAGTACACTTCTGTATCCTCAACTTTATAATATTAAAAATATTTGGGATATACAGCTCCAACACCATATCTCTAACTTTATTAAATGCTTAAATGACAATAACCTACTCAGTATCACAACTCACATTCGAATCCAGCAAATCCAAAATAGCCTTTGGTCATCTACTAGCATCTTTTCACATCCTAATCCTACTATAGATGGTCGTAACTGCTATACAACTAATTTTAAAATTATTCAACTTTTTAAACATCTGGGATGGAATATTAACACTAATCCTAACTTTAATATTCCATTTACTATCAAAGAGGAATCAATTTCTCTTGAATCTATACTATCTTCACATTCTAAATATCCTACTTTTAAAAAACAAATTAGACATCATCATCTTCTATTTCTTGATCAACTTACCTCCTTTAACAATTCCTGTTTGCTTGATTGGAAACATATCTTACCCAGACTTAACAAAATTCCAAAAGGCAAAATTCCCTTGTGGTTTACCTTTTTGGAGGACCAAACAACAAGTCATACATATGAACGTACAATTTATTCACACTTCAATTTACCGCAAACCAACTATTATAGCTATACTATTGGACACTTCTCTAAATACACCAAACCTTGGCTTATTACTTTATTTGATAATCAAATAGTTATTGGCAAAGCATGTCACCAATCCAGTTCTTCAAATTATACTCTTATTACACATTGGCAGTGCAATATCCAGTCACAATTCACACGATTATACCCAACACCACCTATTATTACATCTCCATGCTCTAACTGCTCTCTTAATTCCAATATTATTGCAAACAAATGTACTATTCTTATTCAAACAAACCATGCTACCAAATTTTTTGGAAGACTTAATTCTGACAAATCTGTAAACCTAAATGCCAATTACCTTGACTTTTTTTTCAACTGCAGCAAGAAATCCAACAAGTATTCCAATATTACCAAATCTTCTTATACCCACAGTACAAATACCTTCTTTCTTTCATTCTAGCCCTGTACTTGATACTTTGCAATCTATTTGCCATTACAATAGTCATTTAACAGAATTAACATTTTATACTGATGGTTCTGTTATTGATCTGGGCAACTCTCAGTGCTCTATGGGTATTGGCTAAATAAAATTACATAACCAGAACATTTTACATACTTTACAATCACAAATCAAATTTTGGCCATATTCTTTTAAAGCTGAGCTAGTAGCAGTTCTATCAGCTATTAGCACTGCTCCTAGAAACTGTTCTGTACAAATCTTTACAGATTCCCAATCTGTAATATCCAAATACAACAGCTTAATTCATACTATGCCTCTCTCTAAACCTTTTAATATACCTTATTGGCCTATTTGGAATACTTTACTAAACTTTATTAGATTATACAATCGTAATTTTACTTTTCATAAAGTTACTGCACACCAAGATGATGAATTCAATAACAAAGCTGATCAACTAGCTTGCTGTTATCAAACTGCCCCATATCTTCTTTTTGATTCACAGAATATTTACAATTATAATTTTACTCTCTATTGATAATTTTCCTATTGAACTTCCTATCTGTCGCTGTGTTAGAACTATATGCCATGCACATATACTTGCTCTTTGGTTCTCTCAAAATCGTTTTCAACAATGGCTACAAATATTACAATATATTAACTAGAATGCTACCTGGTTATATATTAATAATAACCAAAAAATTTCAAACTTTTCACATAGTTTTCACTCTTCAATACTCAAATCTTTTAGAATTAAAATACTTTTATATGATCTCCCTGCTTTACATATTCTTCATCGAAGAAATCTATCTTATCCTAATACCTGTCACCTTTGCCAACAAACAAGTGAACCCTTAAACTGGATTATCTGTCCTACCTCTGAACCTTTATTTAAACTTATAAAAGACTCTTTAGCTCATATGCTAAGTCCTAACAAACTTGAAATCTCTAATTTAGCTGCTGAGAATCTATATACTCAAATTATGAACTTGAATAGCTTTCAAATTCATCAACTTTCCAACCAACCTTCTTTGCTTTCTACCTTATCTGGTTTGATACCTTTGGATATTATCTCTATCCAATAAAAATTTACTACATCTTCTAAATCAGCCTGCTCCCTTACTGTTTCACTCTTACTTCATATCAATAAGCAAATATATACAAGTATTTGGATTCCATACTGTATTTCTAGATCTCAAAATCAAGCAATATACTCTCAAGCTTAACCTTCTCTCTCTAATACATTTTCTTTACCCAATCTTTCAAAAAATATACAAGATAGTCATAATCACATTTCTGACATTTTACTATAAAAATTGAAACTTGGTTATATAAATGGATCAAATTTTCTACACCTTCATCTGATATTCTTACATATACACAAATCTAGGTAAGCCTTGGCCACTCTGGTAGGTTTAGGCTGCAGATAAGTATTTAGGTTTACTTAGATATATGTCTGAGTTTTTATTCTTAGCATTAGATTTAAAAAAAATAAAATTTCTTTCAGTATTGTAAAAAGTTTCTATTAAATTTAATAAAGACAAAAGCAAGGTCTCACTAAAAAAAAAAAAATCTGGTCAAATCTAGATACATCGATTAAAAAGAAACTGTCAATTGATCACTTGTACTCAAGATTAACAGGAGGAGAAGAGGCAGTTAGATGTATGAGAAGAAATTACCTGGCATGAGGGCTAATTAAAACGGATCTAAAAAATTCACTCCTGCATGCAGAGCAGGGATCACTAATAAAGCAGCAAAGTTGATCATATTAGAATGGTGGGATAAATAGCATAGCATTTTTCAAAAAGAATTTGGCTCCAATGCTACGACAAAGTTGCAAAATAGGAAAAAGAGCTGAAAATTGATTCAGAAAAAAAGAAGAAGAAGAAGGAAGAAAGTAAATCTAAAAAGAAGAAAGTTGAAGGAAAAAAGGTTTTTGACAAAGGAAAACACACTCTCTTGGAAGCAGAAGAAGAATCTAGAAAACAGAAGGTATCAGATAAAAGGTGTGATAAGTTCAAAGAAAAAATAGTTAGATTAACAGAAGAGGTAGAAAAATGGATAAGGACTGGAAGATAGTCCAGGTGGAATAAAAATTAAAAAGATCAAGACAGGCTATTGATCCAGGCTAATGAACTGCGGACTTAATATCTGAGGTAGATATTAAAGAAGCAGCAAGGTCAATTCTACTTTGGCAGGTCGCACATTGGTACCAAATAGCAACTGGGTGAGTCACACTTTAGTTTAAAATAGCATAGCTATAAATAGAACACATATATTAAAAATGCAATTTCTATATTATAAAATAAAGTTGTGACATAATCATCAAAAAAAAAAATTAAATTAAATAATTTTGAATAAGTCAAATATATAAATATTTATTATTTTTAATAGAAAGATCATATTAAGAATTATTTAAAAATACAAAATATAGTAAAAATTTGTACTATATTTACTCAAAATAACATGCACCTGTGTATTATTTTGAGAGGATATGTGTTATTTCAAGTATGCACATGGGCATTATTTCAGGGTAAAGATCTAATTTCTAAAAAATTGTGCAATATATATATATGATGCATAAAAACCTGTATTTCTTAATTTTATATATAGCCTTCTGATCTAAGTCAAATTTTTTGACTAAAAAATTTTTATTTCTGCTTGTTATTTGAATTCGTTATTTTAGCAGATTATTAATTCGACATTTGGAGTGTGCTTATATTGGGATACACATTGGTATTATTTTGAAACCAACATACTATTTTAAGAAAATGCAATTTTCGAAATAATGCCCATGTGCATTATTTCGAGTAAATATGGTAAAAGGATTTAACAAATAATTATTTAAAGTTTTGTAAGTAAATCTAAAATATTTTGTTTAATTAATATATATTCAATAATATATACTGTACATAATTATAATAATTAATTATCAAAAACACATATCGACTGATTTTGTTTTGACCCCAAAATCAACTAATCATGATTGGGATTTTCAAAAATTTTACACTTAAAATTTTTACGAAGCAGATTTTTATAAAAACAAACTTTGTACTTCTAATTAAACATGTAGAAAATTATGTGATTTACATGTTTTATTATAAGACAAAAGCAGGTTTAAAAGGCCGTTTTTTAAAAAATTTGCTTCTGAATTCACCTTTGGTAGTTACCAACCAATCAAACAATGACAAATCAATCCTAAAACATCCAAATATATTAACAAACTGTAAAAGTACATCTTTCTACAATTTAGCATAGCTGTTTTATTTAAATTTTTTGGCTTTTTATCTTGTTTAGGCGCTAAAAAAGCACTTTAATTAGTTGTATGAGTGCTTCATTTGTTACTTTTTCAATGTTACTTAAAAGCAAAATTTGTGTACTTTGGTCTAAAAAAGGCCCAAAAATCAAAATTGGCCGATATGAAGCTTTCCTAATTATAAAAAATTTTTAAAATATAACAAAATGGTTTTACTAAATCATATTATAGATGCTCAACATTCACCAATCAAATTTTGAAATACAGAGTAATGTAAAAATCAGATACTTTACTAATTTTCATAAAAATTAAACTTGGTAAAAAATACCAATTTTTTACCTAACTTTATTGCCAAAAATAAGCCACTTAACGGTAATGATAATGAACTTTTTATTTACATAATTTTTAATAAAATTAGTTAATTTTAGTTTATTTAATAGCCTTTTTAATTTAAAATAATTTTATTTATATAAAATAATTATAGCAAAACTTAATGATTATATTTGCAATACTATTGCATTTGATTATACAATAAATTACATTTTATAAAGCAATTATGGCAAAATATTTGTAATATAATATCATTTATTGTAAAAATAATTGCTATATATTTACATTATAAAAATGTTTTAAAATATAAAACACCAAGTCAATTTTTGTATTATTCCAGTTTAAATTGTTCTTTCTCAATTCGGACTATTTCTCATGTGATCATATAAACAAATGTAAAAAGATTTAGTATATCTTGTACCCCAGAAGAATCAATTTAAGGTACGTTGTGAGATGTAATAATAGATATGAATTTATCCCAACTGAATAAAACTAGTTATGAAGTATTGAATTTTTTATAAGTATTTTAATAAATGAAAAAATAAAAATTAGATAAAATAAAATTTAACTCACCGAACATCAATTTAAGGTAAATCATATATTAAGAAAATTGAAACTTTTTAAATTGCCGTAAAAAAGAAGTCATTTCGGATATATTCACGATTTGTAATATCATGTTGTTGAAATGAACATTTTGACTAACAATTGTGAATGAATGGAATGTATGGTGATCTTGACACAATGGAAATTGGGTGGATTCGATCCCAAGAATTATTATTAGCATTTTGAAGATGGTAAATAGGACAGTCCAATAAATCATCAAATTTATTAAGATATTCCAGCCATTCCAGATAAATAAATATATAATCTTGATCATCATTCCATTTATGTCCAATTATTCCTTTAACTATTCCAAATGCGGGTTGT
>QKWP01001044.1:70314-95950 GCA_003550325.1 Gigaspora rosea
TCAATTCGGACTATTTCTCATGTGATCATATAAACAAAAGTAAAAAGATTTAGTATATCTTGTACCCCAGAAGAATCAATTTAAGGTACGTTGTGAGATGTAATAATGGATATGAATTTATTCCAACTGAATAAAACTAGTTATGAAGTATTGAATTTTTTATAAGTATTTTAATAAATGAAAAAATAAAAATTAAATAAAATAAAATTTAACTCACCAAACATCAATTTAAGGTAAATCATATATTAAGAAAATTGAAACTTTTTAAATTGCTGTAAAAAAGAAGTCATTTCGGATATATTCACAATTTGTAATATCATGTTGTTGTAAAGAACATTTTGACTTACAATTGTGAATGAATGGAATGTATGGTGATCTTGACACAATGGAAATTGGGTGGATTCGATCCCAAGAATTATTATTAGCATTTTGAAGACGGTAAATAGGACAGTCCAATAAATCATCAAATTTATTAAGATATTCTAGCCATTCCAGATAAATAAATATATAATCTTGATCATCATTCCATTTATGTCCAATTATTCCTTTAACTATTCCAAATGCGGGTTGTCCACTATCAGAAAGAGTGGTTTCAACAGCTTCACCAATACAAAATCTTACATCTTGATAATCACCATTAGATTCTACTATAGAATAAGATACATTTTGATAATATCTAATTTTCATATTTAATAGTGCTTGTTCAATAGAAAAATATGAAGAATATACTCACATAATACACTCTAAAAGTCCATTAGTTTTGAGATTGTTAGAAATGAATCCAGCGCTTTCAATTTTCTGTTTATCCCATTTTGATCCAAGCTTAATTTCAGAGCAATTAAAGTGTGAGAAATTACTGATCTCGGTAAGATTGTCTAATTATTCAAATTTGGTTCTTAAATCACTTAATAGAAATACAGACTTAATGCAACTTGAATAATTCCTTATTACCTTGAGCAAATTCCTGAGATGTGTGAATTAAAAAGTCGTTATCGTCAATGCACCAACCCGACAATAGGTGATGTAATCGCGGTTCAATAATTAACTCTTTAAATAGTTGTGGTGCCATATTGCTTATACGGTCATCTGTTCCTCCATTAGTTAAGTACCTCAACGTCTGCAAAGTGTTAACTTTCCGAAGTAATGTAAGTTCGAGGTTGTGTTTGTTCATATATGGTACAATTGACTTAAAAATTCTGTGCACCATTTCTTTAATCCCAACTGCTGTATTAACACATGTTGCATATTGGCATGCAATATTTAAATAACAGATAATGTACAATTAAAAATTAACATAAAGAGATGAATAAATAATAATAGTAAATTACCTTGATTAATGCATTAAGTTCCTTATCTAAAGTTTTTTGAAGTTGATCATATTCATACTGTCTATTAATAACTAGCGAAAAAACATTTTTACTGGCTTTTGCAGAGAGCCCCAAGTCCGAATCAAATAGTTTATAAAGTCAGTTTTGCGAGAAAAATTCAGTCGGACCTTTGCTTCATTTAAAAAATTAGACTTAATATCGCCTATTGTTAAAAAACACTTTAATATGAAAGGAAGTATCATTAAAAGTCGTAAAATATCTGACATCATGAATGAATGCCTATGAGAAATTAAATTTAGTAAATGCGCCTATCTCGCCGGAACCTCAAACTCTTTCCAATATATAATTATATTATTTTCACCCTGATCTGTTAGTATAAGACAGGTGCAATCAAAAAGTCTGGCTATTTTTCTTGCAACAGCGTGATATGCGTCCTGTAGTATATGTTGGTGACGATTATGAAGGATAGAATCGAGTGGACCTGGCTGAAATCGTAGCCCATATTGCGAAGAAATTCGTAATCGTGCGGAATTTGTTGGTTGCTCATTTATATGTTTGAATTCCTGATCAGTTATTTGATGGTATCGTCCATTGGAATATATATCGAATGTAATATTCGTTAGTTCATTCTTTGAGGCCTTACAACTGCGGCACCCAAAATTTGCATTGTGGTGCAATACACCTGCAACATCATTCCCTTGTGGCAAGTCTGCTGTAACCACGGCTAGCCCACCCGAAATCCAGCAATCAACTCCATTTATATTCATTATGAGCATATTACCGATTTGCAAATAAACACCACCCAAAGAATGGTAGGTGTTTCTGAAAGTGCTGAAATCATCGTAATATAAGTCCAAATAAAACTAAGAACCGGCATATTTGGATTTGTTGGTTGTTGGATAGATATATACTCAGAAGGATGTTGATGTCGAAACTTTATTGAACGAAACTTCCACCTGCCATTATAGTTGTATAATATTTTGCTAACAAAGAAATCAACCTTAGGTGGAGCAGGCTGATCCTGGAGCCAAACATTTAGACAACAGATTAAAGATGAAGGATTAATAATAAAGGGTTCTGACTCTTCAACTAAATATAGTTCTTGCAATGAGCATGGTGCATGTTGTTTTGAACGTAGATATTGCGGAATCTTTTCATAAGAAAATAATCTCTGAACCCGAGTTGCTATTTTTTTATTCACGATGACAAAAGACCTGATACGACCAACTTCAATAGTTTTTGAAGCAGAATGATATTTAACAAAATCTCCACAATTGAATGAACCTAGAATAAAATTATAGAATAAAATAATAGAATAAAATTATTTTAATTATTGTATAAAAATACTATAACAATATTAATAAGACTAATCTTATAACACCTTGTAATGTAATTATATTTGGCAGACCGAAAAGAGGAGATTCGGCCCAAAGATCTCCTTCCCATAATTCTTCACATGAATTCAAAAAAATACCTTGCCCAAAATATAAATGGGAACTAAGAGATGGGTTATTTAATATACGTTGAATGTGTTCGATTAGTGAAAAATAATAAGCTTGAGTGGAATCTTTGGACGTTGATGGTGTATTCTTGGTATTTATCGGGACCATATGGCTTTGAATTTTCATTAATGGTAACTGTTCGCGCTGTTTTTTAAGACATTGTAAATTAGTAGTTAAATGCTTTTTCTCAAATTGAGGATGAAGTAAAATTTGAATTAAGTCTTGATACGCTGCGGTCGCTAAAGAAAAAGTAGTAAGTTATTAATTTTACATACATAAATAGATACATTAATTACTTACAAATTATGTACTTAGTGGCCCATACGAATATGGCCATATTTGTAAAATTTTCAAAGAAACTAAATGGACACTCATGATCACAATTTATGTCAGATTTCATTCCATCTAATGTCTTTGGTGCATTATCTATATCAATTGATGTTTGTTCACACTCATCGTCTAAACTATCGCTATTTATATTCTCACTAAATTCATATTCGTATATGCTTTCTCGGTCGCTATAATTTGCATTATCTTCAAATTCTTGACCAGATTCTATATTATCCAAATCATAAAAGCTATGTTGGTCGCTATAATCTTGGTCAATGCTTTCATTGTAAGATTGTTGATCAGCATCAAGTTGGTAGTTATTAGGCTCAAATTGTTGGTTATCGTTATCCAAGCTGTTACTTATCTCATGTTGATTATTATTAGCATGCCTATTTTGTGAACTCAAATTATTATGATTTAAGTCATCTGAGAAAGTATAGTCACTTAAATAGGTTTTTTTTGAGCGTAAATTTAAATCGTAAGTTTGTTGTGGAGAGTTTTTTTTGAATCTATTTCTAAGCGAAAACATATTATTAAGTAAGTTGAATCAATAAATGGAAACAAACGAAGGTATGTTTTAACAGTAAATATCAGTAAATAGGAAACAGACAAATAGACGAAAGTATGTTTGTGGCGATAAAAATGAATAAAAGAAGGTATGGTTGTAGTAGTAAAATGGAAAGGAAACAAAGGTATGTTTGTGAACTAGAAAAGGAAGACTTTGATTTAATGTAACTTTAAATATCCGGGTATCAAACTTTGTTTTAAACTTGTGAAGAGAAAAAGGTAAAGAAGATTTAACTTTTTTTTTGGTAATTTCTTTTATATTAAAATTTCGAGTGGAGTTTAAAAAATAATGTACGTCGTAAGTATTGAATATCCAAGATCAATTTTTACATATTATTATTGAAGGCAATAAAGCTAATAAAAGAGTATGTTTATAGTCTTTATCTATATCGAATAGAGGACCTTTTATTGTAAAACTAATTGAACTCTCGTATAAGTAAATAGTTAAGAATTCCACATAGATATATGAGTGAAGGATTGCGGCGAAATTATTTTCCACAATCTGAACAAATTATATTTATTATGCTTAAGCAAAAAGTACAATTGTAATTATTAGTAAATAACGCAGCAAAAAAGGAAGACTTTCTCGTTTCATTGATTATCATAATCCCATTTGTCACAAGCAAGAATGGATAGTATATTATAAACAAAATTGAGTATTTACGAAATTATTGTCATTATTTTCTTTTTTACCATTGTACTAAAATTCATATAATTCCATACACTATTCTTTAAATAATTTCAAACTAACTATTTTTGCATCGCATAATCCAAATTATTTGAGGGATGAAAGTATCTAATTATCTATATTCAGAACGAGTATGCATTACTATGCTATGGGGTCCTGAGAACTCACGTGAATTTTTTTTTTAGATTTTATTATTATTTTTATTATCCTATGTTATTATAATAACGAAGTTAGTATAGAAAAATAGAAGAAACCAAATATTTTCTAAAAATAAGACTTACATACAACGTTCGTACAAAATTGAACGAATTAGCCAAGCCCTGTCTATTCGTTCAATTTTGGTATGATCCAGTTCGAATGAATGCGATTCATACAAAATTCGAATAGTATAGTTATCTTTAAAATAGGAAAATATATGTAATTAGTATATTCTATACATAGAGAATATAGTAAAATAACAAACACAGCCCTTATGTACGCAGCAGAGGTCGAAAGGTATATAAGACCTATCCTTTTGCTCAATAAAGATAACTCAGTCGAGTTCTATAACTTCGAAATCCTTTCTAGTAGAAGTTGGTCCTCCAAAAAAATATACCCTTCATCGTAAAATCGCTTAAGATAAAATCTTTTTATTTTTGTGTCCCTGTGATACCGATCTTTTTGTATTATAAGAGTAAAGGGGAGAGAATTATCAAATTAGTAATCGAAAACCCCTTTTATAAGAGCAACCTCTGATCGAATTTCATCTCTTACCATTATTAGACTATTACGTCAAATAATCGAAATTACCGAAAATCCAATTTTGCCAACACGTGACCACGTGACAATTGTTAAAAACCTTGACGATTGTAGCCAAATATCGAATCCCTATCGCGCTAAAAAGAGGAAAAAGGATTTTTTTTAGTAACGTATTAAGGCTCACGATCCAACAAGTACTAATAAAACCTAAGATACTACTTAACTTAGTCACTACAAGACCTAAAACTCTAACCAAGTCTCACCACGCCTCTATTCGTTGTCTTCTGATTTTTGGAGGTTTGGTTTTGTGTGCTATTTAGTTTAGAGATTATAGTAGTGATAGTTATATTTTTGGGTTATATTTAGATTTAGTTGGTCCTTCCACTTATTTTTCACTTTTACATAGTACAACTCAAGATTTTCTGCTAAATTAATTATTTTAAAATAATACCACATGAGTTATATGCATAACAATACTGCACGTAATTTTATTTAAAATCTTGTGACTAAATACAAATGCATGAGAATCTAAGCAAAGAATAAAAGAATCTACGAAGAAAACTTTTAATAATTGTGCATTAAATAAAATATGACCAGCCTAATTAGTTCTATTTGTTAACTTCCTTCTAGAAATGATTTCTGCCTTTACCTAATAAAATTTATATAATATTATAATGATTATCAATTTACAGTATTTTATTTAATTATTTTACAAACCTTTCTTGCTCTTCTTTAAGCTCCAATTGATTAGCATATTGCAAATGACTTGCTGCCGGAAATGTGGTATTAATCGTAATGTTATCCAATCCTTTAATGCGATTTAAGACCATGGAATTGTAATCAGGGTCTTCTCCTTTAGACTCTGCTATCAAATACTCCAAGTGAATCTTGAGACTTTTAGCAATAAAAGTTTTTAATACTTTTACAGATGACTATTGATTTTTGAAAACATCATAATCAAGAATGTCGATATGTTTCTTAATAGGTTTCTCCCATACGGCACCAGCAATAAATTTTTCAATATCATGGTTAGAAGGATTGCTATGTAGAATTTGATTTAATTTAGCTATATTTATTAAGAGATGATAATAATTTAATAATACTATACTTGCCTTTTTTTCCAAATCAGATGGTTTGCTAATTTAGCAACATCATCATTATAGGTACTACAGAAATTTTCAAATGCTTGTCTCAATTTAGTTGAAATTCCATTCCAAACAGGATGCGTTTTAACCATATTAGGAATAACACCTTTAATTAATGAGGTACAAGTTCTTTTTGTTGGTATCCTAGTTCGCAAGAATAAAATTCTCGATTGTTCAGAAAGTATTTTTGCCAAATTTGGCATATTATTTGAAGAAACCTAGTAAATTTTGGAATTTGTAATACTGTGTGTATAAAATATAAACAATAAACAAAAAATCAAGTAGATAATTCAACGAACCTGACTTGGCATAATAGAAGGTGATGAACAAATTGAATTCAATACTTGTAATACTATATCTTTACGTGCTTCTAGCCAACGAATAAGATGTGTCTCATCTTGAAAAAAAAGACCGCTTGTTATAGATGGAGTTGTCAAACTTGACTGAGTAGGTAAATAAGAACTGACATTTTGCATATTTAGCAGGGCAGTTGAATGAGATTCTTTAAAAGAATTTGGATCGTTATGTTGATCAAGTGAAGAAAACAATTCATCTTCTGAGGAAGATTCATCTTCATCAGTAAAATAATGATGATGGTTTTGGTTAGAAGAATGCCTATCAGGTCGCTTAGAAGAAGAATCTATTCCAGGTTCAATTGTTGAGCTATAGATCTTTTATTCGTTTGTGATGGTGCTTTATGTTGATATGTACTAGCATCAAAAGACGAATGTGCTGAAGATCTGATACTGTTATAATACTTTTGTGGGTCATGTATTTGAGAAGTCTTGTTGCTTTGATTCTGTAGATTTTCATTATAGTTTTGTTGACTTTGTAGTTCTATCGAAGGTGAGCGACTTTGTTGATTATCAGTATTAGCATTGGACTGTAAATTATCTAATGAAATGTTCTCTAAATCCAAATCAATATTTTCTTTTTCAAAAATAAAATTAAATCAAAAATATGACCACATAATACTATGTATATATAGAAAAAAAAATCAAAAGTCTACCTTTACCCGTAGCCTGATGCGACTTTCGTGGTCTTTTAGATTGTAAATTATCAGTTGAATGTTCAGAAGCATTAGATTCTTTCGATGCAATATCAACTTTCTTTTTTGTATTTCGTGTTTTTTTGTTACTGGTTTGTCTAAAAAAAGAATGAAATTGCAATTTTTAGAATAAGAAATTTCTATTTAGGGTTAACAAACAAACGATTTTACGTTATACATGTCAATATCAATAAGTTAAGACACCAAACAGGGTAGGCATGCTCAGTATTCAGTAAAATTTACTGGGTTTAGATGTTATAAATACTCATGAGATGATGGTTTTGGTGGCATTTTGATTTAATATTTAAGCGAAAAGTAAAAAAAAAGAATAAAAATAATGTGTATTTATAGATAGCTTTTTCATAATTAAATGTAATCAAAATTACGTTATCAATTATATTATCNATAAAAATAATGTGTATTTATAGATAGCTTTTTCATAATTAAATGTAATCAAAATTACGTTATCAATTATATTATCAACTATATAAATTTTATATAATTTAATTTAATGAATTTTTTTAATAATGGATCTTATTTTTAGACGGTTGTCAACTATATTAGATCATTGTTTTATCAATAGACCTTTGAACAATTACTTATATCAAATTTCAAATCATTTTAATACCGTCTTGCATTCCTGAACTCAGGTTATATTTATTTTTTATTCTTATTTTTGTTTTCTAACTTATAAACTTAATTTAATGAATTTTTTAACCTTTTGCAAAATGTTCAAGTGGCTTAAAGTAATTTTTTCGTTATGGTATTGTGATTAATAGGAGTGCGTCAGAAGTTAGATAATGAAAAATATTATTCGTATTATGTTATTCAACTTAAACTCATTCTTCAATGTTTAACAATTGAGTTCAACATTATCGATTTTGCATAATAGAACGTATTTCATTCAGCGGACATCACAAACCCTGGAGTTATAATATCATTCTTGTAACTTAAGCACATTTTAGTGTTAATAATAAAGTATAGAAGCATTTCAGTTTATTAGGTAGAAGCATATATCGATTATTCATTTTTTTTATTTATGAGATCTACCAATCTTGCTTCACATGTATCTTATAATATAATTTGGCTAAACGCGATGTTCTAAAAAATACAGTTTATAAATGTCTATCTAGCTCTAAAGTTGCAGTTCTATAGCAAGTCATAGTAAGATGTGGACATATTTTTGATTGTTGTTTCTCGATCACTAATAAGTATATGGATTATTACTTTAGGATAAGCCCATTGATAGAGATCTTGTTCACTAGTGTTTTGCAAGGACACTGTAATAACTACATATAGTAAGAGGCATATAAATTATAGATTCGACTATAATTTTTAGGTAAATATACAATAAAATTAGGTTATGTAGCTTTTGGTTTTTATTATTGAACTTCCTTGATACACTTTTTTTTCAATTCAATACACAATTATTTAATTGTATATAGTATATTAATTTTAAATTTAAGTATATATCAAATTAGTGTTACGATTTATCTAAAATGCCTGATAGTTGAGAACTTACATCTATTATTGACCATTAAGCAATCTATACGAATTTATTGATCTATTTACTATGAATGTTTATCCAGTTTTTTTAAACTTGTTACTAATAAAGCCATGAAGAATTTCTTTTAATTAAAGGCAACAACTATACTCTCACACCAAAAACATACTACAACGTTATCATAGAGGCATAGAGACGATTTAGGCAAGTAAAATAGTTTTTTTTTTACAAAAAGATAAGTATTTTATTATTAATTTGTTGCTTTTATACATTCTTTAGACTATAAACTAATTATGCTATTTTGAAGACTTCTACTCGTATTTTTCTCTACTACTTTCTCACTATCAGACATTCACAGATTCAAACAGGTGTGTTTTTTATTGATCCATTTTTGGACTCCATTACCTTACTACATACTAATAATTCTTTTTTACAACTTCACCAAGCACAAAACTCTCCATTTTTTCACCACTCTGAAATTTGGGCTTTTAATTCTTGAAGTTATTCTCGATTTGGTTATATGCACTAATTGTTTGATTGTCTATTTGTTGGGGCAATTATGTGCATTTCACTCAATTTCAATTCGATTGTGATTACATGCATCGATCGGGTACTAGGCACGATCATAGATCATTCACGGGCTTTCGACCACCATGTTTGCGTCATATGTATTAAAATGAAGTTTTGTTACACATTCATTTAGATTAACCTGTTATCAATTTTCATTTTTAAAGTTATTCTGAGTAATTAAGATATATTGGATATATATTTACAACTGACTTTAGTTTCATTTTATGTGATGGCACAGCTAAAAATGGCACAGACATTACAGCAAAGTGGTGCCACATTTTGTCACGTCATGCTGAATGGAACGTATTGAATCATAAGTATATGTAAGTAATTTTTTTTTTGAAAAAAAGATAATATATCTCAGAATTTTACCGATAAAATTGTTCTGGGTATCTTAACGAAAAAATTCCTTGCAGGATTTTACACATAAGCAATTACTTTAATTTTCAAATACGTATTATATTTATGATAATTGAAGTAATTTTATGTTTTAATATGTATATTTGATAATATAGTAGTACGTGAATTTACATACGTACTTGTACCAATTGGACTAGTAAAGTGTTGCAAAACTTGAGAAATTAACAGTCCAATTGGCACTGATATACGATCCAAAATGAGCCAAAAATCCAAGTCAATTCAAGCCTCTTACACACAAAATCCGAGTTTGATCCATGCCACTGAAGCCCATGCCATTCTGAGCCAACCCATACAATTACAGTACATTTTTCTTATAGTGTATTAAACATAAATTAGAAATTGTTTTTAAGAATTAGAATTTACAATTACTATCATTGCAAAGAATTTATGTAAATAAAATGCGAATAAATTGGTAAAATTATTACAATAATATTATAGTATTATTACTTTAAAAAGACTTTAGGTTTTGCTTTTATATGCAAAATAAATTGTTAATAAATTGATAAAACTACTACAATAATTTTGTAATATTGTTGCTTTAAAAAGGCTTTAGATTTTGCCTTTATATGCCTAATAAATTGTCCAGGGCTAGGGCTAATTTTTCACTAATATAAGATTTACCAATCCCAGGAGGGCCCAACAGAACATAAATGCTTTGCTCGGTCTTTTTGCCGTCAATATATTGATAAAATGATTAAAATAATGTTGCAATTTTATTATTTTTAAAAAAGTTTAAAGTTTTGCTTTAATATGCTAAATAAATTGCTAATAAATTGACTAAATTATTATAATAATATTACAATAATATTACTATTTAACTTGCATAAAATTTGCTATTTTGTAGGCCTAAATTATTACTAATATTTTAAAAATTTAGAATTAATTTCCTAAATTATTGCTTTAAAAGCTTATAATGTACTAAATAATGCTTATTATTGGCAAATAATTGCATATTTTAAATTTTGTATTTTTTGTAAAGTACATCGTTTTTTTATTCGAAACCAGATGTCGAATTGTAAAATCCGCATTTAAAATAGCTTTTAGCAATATAGTATTATTAAGTTCAAAAAAATGAAATAAAGTACTTTCTTGGTTTTAATTTAGTTTAAATGGAGTATCAAAGTTAACGACTTCGAAAATGAGTGAAAGCTTAAAAAAATCAAAATCGAACTTGTAATTATTAATAAATTAAGGAAAATTAAAAAGGAGTACCTAAAGGTTCATATTTCATGATGCACATAATAAGTAATCTAGTGCTTGGTTCTGGCCGGATTATAGTTGCGTTAACGAATAAGTTATCCAGATTATCAGGATATTCGGATGTCCCATATAAAAAAAAAAATTGAATATGACAGAACGTAAGATCGATTTTCCATCATCAACATCTAGAACAAAAAGATAATATAAGTTTGGGTTTGGGTACATGTCAGTGTTAGAAAAAGGCTACTATGCAGCAAAACTACGCGAGATAATTTTTTTTGTTAGAGCCAAAAAGATGATTTGCTTGACTAAATTTTGAGATATGCGATTTTTGAAAACTATTTGTTATGAATTTTTACGTAAATTTTTAAATATTAAATTTGGTAAATTTAATAACGGATTTAAATTAAACGGATATGGAAAATGGATGAGCAGGTGGATATTCCGGATTTCTAGATTTAAGCACTATTTATAGTTAGCTATATCAGATATAAAGTACCACAATACGATCGCAATAACTAATTTTCCGAAATTTCATATATCATATGGTCATTTATAAAATTTAGCCAATTCGTCCTAGTTCATAATAAGAATGGTCTATAATTTTACTAATATTCTCTCGGTCCGGGAAGATCGAATATCAAGTACCACAGCGATATCTTCGTGGTCATCACGTCATTCGAATAATCATTCAGGGCTAGTGTTAAGGTTAGGTAATAGTATAGTTTAGGCCATTTTAGTTAGTGCAAGTAAATAATGTCATTGTATAAATTCACGTGATGTGATGTACTTGATCTTCAGGCGTCCCCCGAGGATACGGGTATCCGAATGTCAATTTTTGTTCACGGATGGTGTATCCTGATAAAACAAATAATTTGGATGACCATTTGGATGGGCATCCGGATGATAATATAGTTTATCATTAGATAACTTACGAAATAGTGAAAACTTTTCTTTGATTTTTGACTATATTTACCAACAAATTTAATATAAATATGAAGAAATAGCTTATTTACTATTATAATCATAATAAACTAAGTCAATGAAAATAAGAAATTAAATAAGAAGTGAAAACATGTCTTAAATTTCTATTTATTTGATTACTATATTTTCATAAGAGAATCTTTTAATAAACGAGAATAAGAAGATCTGTATGGGTATAAGGTATAAAATGCACATTTTAAAACTCTACCGTTCTGCTAATATTAATATACTGGAAATATTATACCAACAAATTTAATAATTTGAATAAAAAGCGAACTATTCATAATTAAATCAAAATTGTTTTCTATTAATTGACTTGACATACATAGCCAAATGAATTTCATCCTATCTTGAAACATGAGATGTCATGAAACTCAATTCATTATCGTTAATAATAAGTTTTAATTATGATCAAGTATATATGTTATGCGTAGATAAATGGATTCTGTCATTCAGGGATTGATGTTGTTTACTATTCATAACCCGAGTTATTGATGGAATGGTTATCAGACTTATTAAATAAGTTTTATGTTTAATAATGAATCAATAAATTATCAGTAAAAAATTAAATAAATTAATAATTGAAGTTAGTTAAATAATGATCATTTTTCATAAATCATTTTTTTTCTTTATTGATATTATGGAGTCGCAAACATATAGTTTTATATCTCGTGAATCCTTTGATAGAATATCAGAAAGCATGTCAACCAACAAAGTTTAATGGATATTAATCGCTATAATGAATGTTTAAATGTATTAACAAATCTAAGCCTTCCGCACGATTCAAAGTTAAAATACCGAATTATTAATACTTTTAAGATTCTTCGTAACGGTATGACAGAAGAACTTCATTTGCTTAAAAGGGATGAAATAATTTGGGAGCACAAATTTGCCCAATAGAGAATTTTTATGAAGTGAAATCTGTGCTGCGCATCAGGCGACAGAGCATAGGGCCAAAGAAAAAACTTGAAAAAAGTATTATTTTTATTGTTATCGATATAAAATTTAATTTTTGTTTATTAACGTTAATAGGATTTTTTTTTAATGATCCAAATCTTAATACTTCCATGCAAAAATTAAACCCCCCAAAAAAAAGAACAAATAACAATACTATTTGTGTTGAAAATTTTTTTCAAAAAAATAAATTTTGCTATAAATTTTCGTATAAATGCATTATTATTATGTTTTATTATAATAACAATGATGTTTCATTCTAAATGTGATATACATTTTTTTTAACAAAACTTTTAAAATTTATATAATAGCAATGATGCTTTATTCTAATATGACATATCTATTTTTAAAAAATGATTTAATATTTATATTGGCAAAGTTCGTATCGTACCAATTTCAAAGTATAACATACGTTATTCTTGGATTCACAAATATTTTTATGTCGATCCTTGAATGACAGGATCACATAACATATACACCATATTTTCATATCTGATATGATTAAAATGATTAATAAAAATGTGCAGAACACTCATAACGAGCGGTAATTTTTATTATAAGGGAAGGATATCCGGATATCTGTAATTTATAGATATCCGGATAGCAATTTTTAAAACACGGATGTCTATCAACGCAAAAGTTTAAATACTAACTTAAAAAAGGTAATTCAAAGATGTACATTTGACAAAGTTCACAACAACTAGCAACATATAATAAAATTTCATGATTACAAACAATAGCTACTTAGATTATTGTAAAGAGTAGCATCGCACAGTATCATATTCGTATAACTGCACGCCCGTATACTGTCGAGTCGCTAAAGTTTGTAAATCAAAAACATGCTAAGCCGGAGTAATAGGCATCGCCGTGGGAATAGACAGGATTTTAAGAGGTAAGATGATTTGCAATGACCTTCCGCAAAAAGTAATATTAACCAAATATAGGATAAGTTGAGAATAATGGAGAGCGCGAATGCAATTCTATATCAATATTTACTAGGCTTCCGCATGGGCCTGGGCTATCCATGGGTACCCATGGGTAGTACCATAAGGGCCGGGCCAGGATATCGATTTCTGGGCCCTTGTATAAGGGTAAGGGCTCCAGGTGCTGGGCCCTTATAAAGCTGGGTAGGGCCTGGGTAATACTACTTACTGCCCACGGGTACCGGTGGTCATTGCCAGTTACACCAATCAACATATAAATATGGATTTTTTTTTTTTTTACAGTGCCGAGTTTGCTTCTTTTTTTTTTTTATATTTTTTTTTTTTTTTTTTCGTTTTTGTTGTCATTAATGACGTTTCACTTTTGCAGATGCGTGGTTTTGTTTTTGCTGGTCGTTGTCTTTCACTAATACATGTTGCGACTTTGTTTTTTTTTTGCTTTGCCACTTCACTGTTGTTGCTTTTTGCTGCTAGCGTGTCGATTTGTCCATTTTGGTGACTCTTTCGTAGTTGATGCTGTCCATTTCGGTGTTTCTTTTTGCGATTCTTCGTAAGATTTAGCTTTCATTGTTTCTTTATTTGCCTTCTGTTTCTTACACTTAGTCACTCACATTCTTTCATGAACTTTTGTTTTCTCCGGCGGACCTTCTGGTGGGATTGGGTTGCATGCAATGACGTTTCTGAAACGTACTATACCTTACTCCATATGCTTATGGTTAATTTTAGTGTAGTTATTAGAGTTTATGTTAGAGTAGACGTTAGGATTAGGTTTAGTTAGTATTTGTGGTTAACAGTTAGGATTAGAGCGTTAGGTTTAGTTAGTATTTGTGATTAGCGGTTATATAGGTAAAATACTTGACGTGACGCACTTATTACAGGCATAAGTGTGTATAGTCAGAAGAATGGAATCTGTACTTATGGAGCTATGTTTATTTTGCTATATATATAATGTTATTACATTAATTCAATTTAATAAGTAGTATTACGAATGTTTTTATATTCAATAAATGAAGTAAAATATATAAAATTAAATAATAATATTCATAACTCGAATACCTTATTTAAACGCATAACGTCGATAAATATTATTAAAATTTATAAGTCTCTATATGACCCGTTGCCCCGGGTCATGACTTGGATCAATATCTGACAGCCTGGACCACTATTATCTGACCGCGTCGGGTCTCTAGGCATAACATCAGATTGTGCACAAACTTTAAATGACCAACCGATCATAAATGACTCGAGCCGTTTAGTAGACCATTCCTCGTTCGACCCGGGTTATAACAATTTCTGATCCGTGACCATCGACCTGGGTCAGAACACTACCCATGGGTAGTTCGAAGGGTACCCATGTCTAATGGGCCGGGTATGGGTACTAAAATCTGAGCCCTAGGATAAGGGTAGGGCTCAAATAGAGCGCCCGTGTGCAAACGGGTAGGGTAAGGGTATCACTAGTACCCGGCTCTACCCGGCCCATGCGGAAGCCTAATATTTACCAGTTCAACTCCGGATTATTCCAACACAAGACATTATGTAATATTTATCGAATTGGCAAATTCTCGGTTTTTTTTTTCAATAAAAACACAGATTTAATATAGCAGCCTAGTTATAAAAGGTTACAAATTAGAAGACGATGATAATAAATAGTATTTTAATCAAGCAGCAAACAGAAAATAAATATTACTTATACAATAGAACAATATTTTCGGTTCACACCGCATTTTTGATTACGCCAATAGAAAATCAAACGCCATTTAACATAACTGAAACATATGTAATTTCTAATTTATTTCTGGAAGTTATACTTTTATTTTTAAATAAAATGGCGTAACAAAGAAATTATCAATATTATACTGAAACTTAAACCGCATAGAGTAATTATATAATTAATATATCGTTACTATGCAAAGTAAATATTATTGTAATAGTTTAAAATTATTATTCGACCATGCAACAGACTTAAACCGCATATAGTAATTATATACAGTAATTAATATATCGTTGCTATGCAAAGTAGAATATTATTGTAATAGTTTAAAATGGTTATTCGACCATGCAACGTACTTAAACCGCATAGAGTAATTATATAATTAATATAATTAATATATCGTTGCTATGCAAAGTATCATATTATTGTAATAGTTTAAAATGGTTATTTGACCATGCAACGTCTAACATGCAAAGTTTATTTTGCCCTAATTTTAAATTATACACCAGACAACAGACGAAATACCCCAGCAGGAAACCCAAAGCTATACTCATCATTGCACACTATTCCTGATATAGGCAGAGGCAAACAAATCGTTACTATGCAAAGTAGCATATTATTGTAATATATTGTTTAAAATGGTTCTTTAATTTATACTCCTAATTTAAACATACACGTGACCTCTTTCGAAAGCCCCAGTTATGCAAAATACAGGAAACCCAAGGTCATACTCATCATTGCACAACAATTCTGATATAGGCAAATAGAGATGAATTCATGTGAAAAGTTTGTCCAATCAGAATCAAAAGAGCTACACCACTTAACTTGCCTGTAAACCATACACTACGTACTTTGTACTCCGTTCCTGGTATTTATATTTAACAGCTTTTTAAATTTCTGAATTTGCACTAAAATGAGCTTGTTGAAACGATTTATGCTATTAATATCATAAATTTATTTATTTACTCGATATAGACATGTTTTGATCTCTCAAGATCTCTTTCGATGGCCTTAATAATGCATTTGTTAAACAATTACTATTTTATGTTTTAAACCCAAATACAGAAATATTATAAATTAAATCATTAGCCAATTGCTAGTGATTTTGTCTCAGCTCCTAGAAATGGCCATTCGGCGGTATTATCACCTGACGGATTTGTTACAGTATTGTATTTGGTGGAAATGGATTTAATACAAATGTATTTGAGCAATTAGTTGTTTTGGATACGAATGTCATCCTAGAGTTAACACCTCTATCCGGATTGAGGTATTAACTACATGTCAGCCCTTATAAATGGTACATTAAATCAATAATTGGTACTAACATTCCACCAAGACTTGTATATCATATTGCATCTATGATAGGAAACCATATGATTTTGGTATTTGGTAATTATGAAATTTTTTACTTATAAACTAAAATTACTAATTAGCTTTTTCACCTTTTTGAGGTACTTTTATGTTACAAAATGGTTCTAAAACTCTTGATACTCGAAATTATTTGTGGGTTACATCTACTATTGATAATAATAATATTGATGCATCGATTATGTATAAAAAAAGATAATAACAATATTGATGCATCGATTATGTATAAAAAAAATAATTTTATCTTGTGCTCTTGCTGTAATTCTCATAATTATTACTGGCTGTATATATTTATATTTTAGAAAAAAATATCGTAATTATTATGTAATTACTTCAAGCATTGTTGTATATATTTATAAATTAGAAACAAATGTATTGTAATTATTATACTCCAAGATTGTTCTATTGTTGCGTATATTTATATTTTAGAAAAAAAATGGATCATAATTATTATATAACAATAATATAAATACTCCAAGCATAGTAAATTTTTTTAATCAAAAAATTTTCAATGGTGCAAATAAAAGAATAATTAGAATAGACTAAATACTTTGAACCAGTTTTATAAGCTCGAATTTTAAACATTTTCTAACTTTTTTTATCAAATTTAGTAATTTAGTATTATATACTTTATAGTAACTGATCACATATCTGGTATTATACTGTAGTATTTTTATAATAATATATAAGAGTAATGATCTTTAAGTCCAGAATATCAGATTACACTTAACAGATTGTTTTTCTGTTTTTGAGAACTTTATAGATTTGAACTGCAACCAGTAATTCACGCTAAAATCACATGATCTTTTATTTACTCACTTTCGTTATCGTCTATGCCTTTCGCAATGTTTAGTTATTTTACTTAAAATGATTATTGTTATAGTTTGTGAAGGAACATAGTGGCGTATATGCATTGAATTATGAAACTCGATATTTTAAAAAAAATTTATTTTCATGAAAATTTTATAAAAACAGTGCTTTACTCAAACTTTTAACGCTGACTTTGTCTTTAAATTTTATTGTACCCTTATCTATGCACTCGTGTAAATAAATTGTTCTTTAAAAATAAGCCGTATTCTACTGTTCCTTTTAACAATTTTTGGCAAAAGATGTGATAGCTTAACCTTAATTTATAAATTGCCAGGAATTTAAGAGAAATCTAATAATCTGTTTGCTATCTCTCGTGTGTTAATGGATTTGCTAGCGTGCATGTGATTTCGATGTTTTGATCATTCAATAATATTAAGTTTAATTTTATCAGTTCCCAAGAATTATTACTGTATTATTTTGTTTTTGATTTGATTCATGACTCGAGCCAATAACCAATTATGACAACAACAGTTGCCGTGAGCCGCTCAATCTGGTCCTGGTCCATGCATCTCTTGGCCAATTTGACGTAACTATCTATTAGGTACTCCCTCATCAAATTTTTGTTTTTCTCTTCGGCAAATTTTAGCAAAAGCTTCAAATCATAAAGACTTGGAATCGTCTAAAACCATGTACACAAGTGGCATTTTTGTGTAAATCAACCAGCTGGTATCCTGAAATTTTGTTAACACGAAGAAATCAAAAAATAAAGAAAAGGCAAAAAGACAAAAAACGGTAGTCTAAACCTGTCTTTGGGCGTTAACAAAAAACATCGATAAGGCAATTTAACCAATATTCTGACCCTTAACCCTAACCCTAGCCCTTATTTTTAAAAAATCACGTGGTTACATGGTTTTAGCCATCCCCGTATATAGGAATTCAAGGATGAAGTCACGAGGAATGGCCATTCAATTAAAACCAATTTTCGTTACACTACATTCCTCATACAAGCGCCCAACTTAAATCCTATTCGTAACAAAAATTACTGCAATTATATAAAGATCGTTTTAATACATTACTAGTTTTAGTGCGATAACGTCGCACAGCTGCTTTTTAGGCAGCTTTAACAAAACATTCAAGCAATAATTTCAAAACTCCGATTGCCGATCGTGTAACTAATTCGGAAATATTACAAAAAAAAAAAGATATTTAATATTGCAGATGAAACAACTAATACCGATACGTATGTTTCGGGATAAAAGTATCTTAAAATTCTAATACAAATTATGATCAAAAGACAAAATAAATTAAACCGCCTTTAAATACTATGGATTATAATGGCCAAACAAAATAACTAGTAAAAAAAAAAAAAAGTAAGTCCTTTGCATTTTAAAAAAATCGTACGAATAAGGTATTCTAAAGAACAGAAAACAATAGGACTAATCACATTAAATATACTTTATTCTCTTTCTCATACATTCATTCTATCATTTAAAGTTATTCCTTAACTCACACCACCAAAAGTTATTTTCTTCGCTCACCCCACTATCAAAATTCTCCTTCTCATATCACCTGTCATATCAAAAAGTTTTCAAAAAAAAATAATAATAATAATAATTCTATCAAAAATTCAATAGCTTTGCCATCTCCATTCAATATAATAATTGGGCATATATTAGTTATTAGTTACAATACCACTAGGTACTCTCAATTCACTTCTACTAACAATAATAGTCCTGAAATTCCTACGATTTATTACGTAAACTTTTATTGAAGATATGAACTACTCAACTAATTATCTTGATCAACATGGCTATACAAATCATAATTATCATAGTGATGCTTCAGCTTTTAACAACTACATTAATGATAAAACGAATTTCACTTCTTATAGTAAAAGTAATTCAAGACGTATCCTGCAAAAATCTTTTAGCAAGATACTTAATATTTTTAAAAAATCATCGAAAAACAACAATCCAAATTACCAAAAAGCTATTCAAGCATTAGAAAATTTACAATATAATGAAGCTATCTATTTATTTACTCAAATCTTGAACGAACATCCACGTAGTTATTCGGTTAGATGTGATCGAGCTTACGCTGCATATCAAATTAAAGATTGGGGTAGAGCTATTAATGATTTGAATTATGCTATTTCAAAAAGACCAAAAAAAACCCGTGCTTATTCTCTTCGAGGTGAAGTATATCGTCTGAGATCTATGTACGATAAGGCTTTAGTTGATCTTAATAAATCTTTGAAAATACAAAAGAGTATTTTTGCGTTAAACTCACGTGCAGAAATTTACAGTTCCACTAAACGGTATAGAGAAGCCCTTCTAGATTTAGACTTGGCTTTGAGTATGAAACCACAAAATATTTTTATTATATTACATAGAGCAAAGATATATTGTTTACTTGGACTTTATGATAAAGCATTGAAAGATTTAAATTATGTACTCAAATTGGATACAACAAATTTGGTTTCAATATTAGTAAATCGTGGTGATATTTATCGAATTATAGGACGTTATGATTTAGCACTCGCAGATTTAGAATCTGCGTTACAATATGAAGAAAATATAACAGCATTAGAACGAAGGGGAATGGTCTATAAAGCTTTGAATAAATATCAAAATGCTTTATCAGATTTTGATAAGATTCTACAAAAAGAACCTCGAAATTTTAATGCTCATAAAAATAAAGCAGAAATTCTTAAAAAAGCGGAAAAATACAAAGAGGCACTTACACACATGAACATTGCTTTACAAATCGAGCCTTTTGATTTTCAATTATTAAAAAATCAAGGAGAAGTTTATCACACCCTAGGTTATTATGATGATGCTATAAAAAACTATACTTTGGCATTGAGAATTGATCCTAATAACGTGGAAATACTTCAAAAAAGGAGTGAAGTTTATCGTATTCTTCATGAATTTGAAAAGGCGTTAAGTGATTTTTCAAAAGCTGTAGAAATTGACCCATGTCTGTGTATGCACTAGCTCGGTATCTTGAAGACTTATAATGGTAAAACAAGGTCGTAAAGCATTAATAAATTTAAATTAATAGATATGATTACAGCGTACTATTTTTAGTACTTCGTACTTAATTATGACTCTTTTTAATTACAATTATCTAGTACTTTAAATAATTAATTATAATTTTAAATAATCGTTTAAAATTTGTTAGGTATTGGGCATTGTATAAAAAAAAAAAAATTTGTATAGATAATTTCATTACTTTTGATACATAACATATTAATATAACAAGTTAAACAAGTTTATAATTAATATTTTATATAATTATTGTTATTTAAGATTAAGCTTTTGGGATTGTATATATTATAATATTATATAATAAAAATAAATAAATTATATTTTAATTAAATCTACTAAATATCAATTATTAAATTTTCATATAAAATTATTATATAAACATTTAAAAGCTCATAACTTTTGTTGTACTGATCCCAATTTAGATGATTTAACTATCGAAATGATTCTCTCAATTCGAGGATTCTAACGAATCTAAATCTGATGTTTATCCAGTATTGCCATCAAAAATTCACTCCCATGTGACCAACAACAAAATTCTATGTTTCGTTTAGGGTTAGGGTGAATGTCTATTTTATGGTTGGATTTAGTTGTTAGGCCACGCAAAATTGAATTTTCATTTGCATTACATGGAATCTGAAAACTTGGTAAGATTTTTTTTTAATTTACTGTAAATTAATAGAATAATGTACACATCTAAGGTTATGCAAGGTTAAGTTTTCATTTTGCACAACAAGGAACCAAATAATTGGGTTGGCAGTCATATTTTTTCCGTCAGTCCTATCGGACAATTACGGAAAATTAAGTTTCCATCGGGTGACACTGAATGAGATTAACGGAAAAAAATAAATGTCAAAAATCGAACAATTGGTACAATTGGGATCTTAATAAAAAAATTTTGAAAAAAATGGGTTGACGGGTAATGCATAGTAATGTGAAAATTAAAATTTTATACACATAATACGCATGATGTGCGCATGATGCGCATGGAATTCTGGCCCGAATTAAACGTAATGCGGGCCAGAATTGTGAAATTCCGAAATATTCTCGTCGCATGATCACACCACTAGTAATGCAAACCGAAAAATCAACTTGTACTTTGTCTTTTATAGTGAAATCGCTCAAAGATAACTTTGGTTAGTGCATGTAATGTGATTTCTTATGCAAACTTTAAAGAAATAGGCTATTTTTGAAAAGACCCGTTTGTTTTGCGAGTTATACCAAATTATGACTTTTTATTGGCAAATAATCACGTAGGGAACATGAACATGTGATCACGTGATCGGTAATGATTTATGGTATTAAAGATATATAAACCATTGCCGTTTATGAGCATGGGGTTTATATTGCATAGAATAGTAAAACTGGTTCTTAGCGAATGTCTCTATATGAAATCATGTTGCATCATGTTGCATCACGCCGTAATGAAGAGGTCTGTAATCAATAGAAATATTATATACAGACAATAACAACGCTTAGTAGAAGTTCAGTGATGTTCTAACTTGCCGGAATGTTCTTTTATTTCTAGATCCTTTTTTAAATTCGAAAGTAGTTGAAGTTTAAGACGTGTTGAACAAACTGTATCCAACGTCAATTCTTATTTGTTTTTCATACTATTTTTTTCAATTAAAACAATGTTAGTTTTCATAAAGTTTATTCATCACGAGGTTTCTTTTTTTTTAGCCCAGGTAATGCTTTGCTTAATTAATTAAGCTACAATTATTTGCAATTTTTTCTTTTGTTGTTTTTCTTTAATATGTCTGATTTGTGGGTTTTTTCTGTTTAGTTTATCCAATTCAATGACTATTATTATTTTTTATTTAGACCACTTCGCTTAAACCAAGATGTTAAGTAGAAATAAGAATTCGATTATTGTATTAAAAACTTCTAAAATTAAAAATGGTAATAGATTTCTAGTCAAATAAATATGTCACTTACTACTAAGCCAAAACTACAAAACTTTAAAAATGTTGACTGGGCTGCAAATAAGTTTATATTATTATTATGCATATATTATTTAATAGTATGTATAAGTATTTTGATATTCTATTTAATAAAAGATTTATTATTAAAGATCATTTAACAACTAGAAAAATAAGGTTTAGGTGTTCTCAAGCAGTAAGCTTGATTGATTTGCTAGTGATTGTGATGGTGCACACTATAACAACGTTATTTAGAGTGTTGTCAAGCACCTTAATCAATCTATTGAACGGGTCCACATTTTTATTAAAAATAATTTAACAAATCAATTATGTTATTGCTGTTTTCAAAATAGTGAAATGATCAAATTTTTTTAAAAAAAATATAATAATTGAATACTCAATTAGTTTAGAACAATTTCATTGTCTAATTTGTATATGTATGTATGTCCTAGAGTGGTAACTCAACTAAATAAATCAAAACTATGTAGCAATATTTATAATTTTACTAAAATCAGATTTTTAATTGGTGAAATTAAAATAATTGATTAAAATATCATATTATTTTAATTAATAAAGAATGCAAATTTTTTCAAGATTTGCCTTGATATTGCACTTCTTTTTTAATTTATTTAGCTGAAAACTCTTTGCAGAAATCATTTCTAAAAAGTTACATTCAATTTTTTGCAAAAATTCTACCCTATAAGAAAAGTGATATGGGTTGTAGTACGGGTTGGCATCAGAAATGCTCGAAATGGCATGGATCTTGTAGCACATACAGGAATGTTTTACAGAATGCACGGTAAAAATGGCATGGACATTGCGGCAAGGGTGGCACGTAATATTACATCATATGAAATAGCACATTCAGATAATACGTGTGTGTACATTACACACGTGTTGCTCGTTTCGTGAAGATTGAAAGATTAGTAAGGATTTTTTTTAAAAAAAAGAGCAATATCTTATGATTTTACTAATGAAACTTCCCTGTATGTCTTAACAAAAAAAACTCCTTATAAAATTTTGCTTCATATGCAGTTAGCTTGTTTATCTTATATTGATTACTTATGTAAATATATGTTTTATAGTTAATCCACATTGTTATCGTGGTAGCACATGAATTTACATTCATTATCCATGCCAAATCCTGTGCTGATTCAACTAGTAAACTGCTGCAAAACCTATGCCATTTACGGTCCAATTGACACAGGCACATGGTCTCACACGGACCACTGAATCTGAACTAACTCGGACCATACCCATACAAATCCGGACCTTGACCCATGCCAAAATGTCCCGTGCCTATCCAATTCCATCCCGTGCCTATACGGTACATTTTTCTTATAGGGCTATTAAAATTTTGATTTGTATGCTTGAGGTCTAATTTTTTTTACTTTAACTTATTAAATGAAATAATTTATAAAACAAATGTTCAAATTTTATATGTTAATAAAAATTCTAAAGTATAACTTTATTCTTCAACATTTAATAAAGCTCTTGTAAAAATTTTTTTGGATTTTTAATAAGTTATATCATTTTAAAATTTATTAATTTTAACAAGAATTTAATAATTTTGCACATAATGATCCTTTTTCCAAAAAATCAACCAAAACAAAAACTCACAAATATACTAAATTTTTATTAAAAAACTATTCAAAAGCTTCTAATAAAAAGAAGAGCAAACACAAAAATACTAGTAGTTTACTAGAACAAAATTAGCAAAGACAGTGTGCCTAGAGAATACACACTTTTACGGAAAAATTTTAGAAAATTTTTGGAAATTATGGGAATTTGGCTCTGACCCTGAAAATTTCTGATTGATCGACGCGTAAACAATACCAAAACAAACAAACAAGAAAACAACAAATATAAATTAACACGTTACAAATTTGGACAAAAATATATACCAGTCACGTATTTGGAATAAACAAAGGTCA
Source organism: Gigaspora rosea (assembly GCA_003550325.1). Classification (NCBI taxonomy): domain Eukaryota; kingdom Fungi; phylum Glomeromycota; class Glomeromycetes; order Diversisporales; family Gigasporaceae; genus Gigaspora; species Gigaspora rosea. The sequence continues at coordinate 95,026 of QKWP01001044.1, forward strand.
GCAAAACAAATAAACAAATAGAACATGAATATAACAAGAAACTATAGCAAGTAATAAAATTCTATGGAATATCTCGAAGAGTTTAAAGGTCTATTTAGCAAACAGGATAAGAAAATAGTATTGTTGCTAGAAACACGAAACAGTTTTATTTTGCAAAAGGATAGAGTAGTCGCAGATTTCTTAGGAATTGCAAATCCAGCAACAGTACATATTATTAGAAATGCAATAAAAATATATGACTGGACACAATCTAAAAATGGTTCATATAGTAAAATGCATAATACAAGAAATAAAATTCCAGAGATAGTTCAACTAAAGGAGAAAAAAGAATTTAGTAGGCAGTTAGCGATTGTTTTGTCAGAATCCGGTACTATTGATTATGGCAATTGTGAGTTGGTAGATCAAATAGAAAGCTTTATTCTGTCACTAAAAGAAAATAGGAAGATATAAGAAAGAGAAAAAGTATCCAAGTCCGAAGAAGTTAAAAAAGATACACCAACAAATAAAGGGAAGAATAAAGTCTTACTAAAGGACAAAAAAGACAATGAAAGAGAATCAGAACCAAAAGAGAAACCTAAAGAAGCCTCTACCTCAACATATAATAAAGCACAAACTTATCTGAATACGAAAGAAACATTATCCATAAAAGAATGTGGTACTATAGACTATGGTACGCTTATAATACAAGAAGCACTTAGTAGCAATATGAGTGAAACTGCTATTAGTAAAAGGAAGAGAGACCCAGATTTAACACAGGAGGAAGCAAACAAACAGGCTCTGACTCTCACAGAAAGTATTATTCAAAACTCTAAACGCCCAAAAGAAGATACCACAGTTACAACCCAACAGAATATGGAGGTTTCCATTGTACCACTTAAGGATGAACATTCTACAATAAAGACAAGACAAGAAGATATTTATAGCT